>JAHHZJ010002516.1:0-39954 GCA_021437245.1 Aegilops speltoides
TAAAGTGACTTTTAATTACGGCGAAGAACACGACGAGCAGAGATGAGCGTAGAAGTTAATCACGTTAGATCTTCACGCCCTAACTTGGCGGAGGAAGATGACTACGGCGGCGGAGTGAAGATTTCCGCGACGGCGATGATCGGCGGACGATGAGTCGGCGGTGAAGCTTTTCCTCACCGCGGCGATGGAGTAGCGGCGGCGCTAGGGTTTGAGAGAGCTCGGCGAGACAGCGATCGGCGGAGTAAATGAAGTGAGGAGGGTAAAGGGGTATTTATAGCCACGGTGAAAAATTGTTAGCCGAAGATTTTGGGCGAACATGCCCTGCCCTTTCTCCTTCCGCGGACGTGTGTCACCCCGTCTTGTGCGAGATGGGATCGTGTAAGATCGTGGGTGATTAAACTAATACATCGTGGGATGCGGAGCGGTTTGGCGGTAAAACCGGAAACTTGGATAAGATTTGTTAAAAAGTTTAGTTCACAATTTCTTCATTTGTCAAGGATCGGTGAAGACTTTGAGCAGTTTCAATCGAAGCACATGAAGAATTTGTGAATAGATTGGGTTGAGTATAGCATAGAGGAAGGGTCGATCACATTCACTTAGCGAAATTGCAACTTGAAGAATTAGCAATAAGTGAATCTTTGTAGAGGACATAAACTCATATATATATATATATAGCCAATGAAAAACGGCGTCGGAACTCTGAAGATTTTGCAAAGTTGAAGAATTTGAAAAAGCTGCGGAATTTCAAAAATGAGGAAAAACTCAGATTGAAGATTTTCAACTTTTGTGGTGGCGTATGCACATTATAAGAATGATGATTTCGGACACAGCGTACAATTGTCGTGGGGTTACGAGAATCAAATTCTTCATTGATTTCTTCACACTTAGATTGTTGTTCTTCATTGATTGAGGAACAACGTTTCTTCATGTGTTGCACATCTAAGTCATCAATTATGCATAAGGGTTAGGATGTGTGTCCTTTTCAAAGAACATTCGAAGATTCTAAGATATTTAGCTCACACGCAACTTGCTAAATCTCTTCTCATCCAAGGGCTTGGTGAAGATATCAGCTAGCTGTTCTTGATCTTCACATGCTCGATGGAGATATAAGCCCTTGACACATGATCACGAAGAAAATGATGGCGAATCTGGATGTGCTTAGTCTTGAGTCTTGGCTGGGTTGTGAGCAATCTTGATGGCACTCTCGTTGTCGCGAGGAGAGGCACATTCTTCACGTTAGCGCCATAGTCCTTGAGGTTTGCTTCATCCAAAGTAGTTGAGCCTGACATGACCCGGCAGCAATATATTCAACTTGATGAGCGGTGATACGAGTTACATTTCTTGAGGACCAACGGACCAAATATCGTCAGAAATGACAAGTGCGAGATGTTGACTTGCGGTCCACGATCACCGGCATAGTCAGTCGAGAATATCAATGAGATCAAAAGCGAGCCCTTGGGGTACCATAATCCTAGTGTTGGTGTGTGAGCTAGATATCGAAGAATATGCTTCCTGACCTTATGGTGTGATTCCTTGGTGCAGCTTGAAATCGGGCACACATGCAAAACTAAGCATTATATCGGCCTAGATGCACATAGGTACAATAAAGAACCAATCATGGGCGGTATACCTTGTGATCGAAGTCGATACCATTTTCATCGGTGCATAGATGACCATTTGTGGGCATAGGAATTTTAGCGCCTTTGCAATCTTGCATGCGAATTTCCTCGGTACATCTTTGAGGTATTTCTCTGAGATATGAATATGCCATTCTTTCTTGGCGAATTTGAAGACCTAAGAAGAATTTCAACTCTCCCATCATAGACATTTGATATTCTTCACTCATCATATAGGCAAATTCATCACTATATCGTTGGTTAGTACAGACCAAAGATAATATCATCAACATATATTTGGCACACAAACAGTTCACCATCATATGATTTAGTAAATAGAGTAGGATCGAGTGAACGGGTGTGAAGCCATTCTTCACGAAGAATTCCTTGATTGTATCATACCACGCTTGAGGGGCTTGCTTGAGGCCATAGAGAGCCTTATTTAGTCGAAGACTTTGTTAGGATTCTTGGGATCTTCAAAACACAGGGGTTGAGCAACATATACTTCTTCCTCAAGCTTACCATTGAGGAATGCACTTTTCACATCCATTTGATATAAGATGATATCATGATGGTTAGCATAGGCAAGTAAAATCGAATAGCTTCAAGTCTAGCAGCAGGTGCAAAAGTTTCATCGAAATCAATTCCTTGACTTGTGTGTAGCCTTGAGCTACTAGTCGTGCCTCATTCCTCTACCAGAGGCCATTTTCATCTTGCTTGTTGTGGTAGATCCACTTTGTGCCAATGATATTATGCTTGCGAGGATGCAGGCGATTGACCAATTCGGACATTGTTCATTTCGAGCTGATGTAATTCTTCTTGCATAGCTTTGAATCCACTCGGCTCGAAATGCTTCATCTACCTTGGTGGGCTCTGAGATAGAGACAAAAGCATAGTGCCCACAAAAGTTAGATAAGTGTGAGGCTTTTGGCGGGTAAGAGGACTGGTCTTGTTGATGTCATTGATGATCTTCTCCACTTGCACTTCTTTTGCAGCGTGGATGAGTTGGTTGTCGTTGAGGATTTTGATCAGCATTTTATTGAGCACCAATTTCCTCATCACATTCTTGGTGCATCACCTCGGCGTTCTTCACGAGCAGGAATGAATTCTTCATTCTTGATGGGAATGACATCCTCGGTTGCCTTGTGCTTGATAGCATCCTCGGTGCTGGTTCATCTAACACAGAAGGTAGGTGCTCTCTTTGCGAGCCATTAGTTTCATCGAACCGCACATCTGATGTCGACAATCTTGTGAAGAACAATGTTGAAGACTACTGTAGGTGTCTGATCCTTCGTAACCAAGCATAAAACCTTCATGTGCTTTGGTTGCAAATTTAGAGTTGTGGTGAGGATCTCTAATCAACATTTAGCACGAAGACTTTGAAATAACTCACATTGGGTTTCTTGTCGTTGAGGAGTTCATAGGCAGTCTTCTTGAAGAATTTGTGAAGATATACTCTGTTGATGATGTGGCGAGCGGTATCAATTGCGTCAATCCAAAAGCGAGGCGTTTTGTATTCATCAAGCATAGTCGAGCCATCTCAACAAGATTACTGTTCTTGCGCTCCACAGCGCCATTTCTTTGAGGAGTATAAGGGCGAGATAATTCATGAGTGATACCAAGTTCATCAAGATAGGCATCAAGACCGAATTCTTGAACTCGGTTCCATTGTCACTTCTAATATGCTTGATCTTCACACCAAAGTTGGTTGAAGCCCTCGAGAAAATCGTTTGAAGACTTCACGCACTTCATGTTTGTAAGTAACAATGTGTACCCATGTATATCGAGAATAATCATCAACAATGACAAAACCATATAAAGATGCATCATTAGTATTTGCTGAATAATGATTAGGTCGAAGAGGTCCATGTGAAGCAATTGAATGGGCGAGTAGTGGTCATGATAGTCTTTCTTTGGATGCTTGGCCTTGGTCATTTTCGGCTTCACATGCTCGCATAAGTGATCCTTGAGAATTTGACATTCTCAATGCCAATGACATGCTTCTTCTTCGCAAGTGTGTTCAAATTCCTCATGCTGCATGACCAAGTCGTCGATGCCATAGCCAGCCTTACGAGGCCTTTGCAAGTAGACACATGGCTGGTTGTGGTCTGTAGAAATCGACAATATCTGATCTCCTCTCCTAAAGCCTTGAAGACTTTGGAATTGTCGACTTCCATAATCACAACACGGCGATATTTGCCAAAGACAACAACCATATCAAGATCACAAAGCATTAAGGCTGACATGAGATTGTATCCTAAGGATTCAACAAGCATGACTTTGTCCATGTGCTTATCCTTAGAGATAGCAACCTTACAAGACCCAATACGACTTTTGCCTTTGTCGGCAAATATGATATGCTTGAGGTGGCGGTGATAAAAAGCATCCATCAATAGATTCTTGTCACCGGTCATGTGATTTGTACACCCACTATCGAGGACCCATTCGGTGGTTTTGGGTTGATCATCCTGCAGATGAATTAGTGTAACTTACAATCTCATATGCTTCATCGATGAAGAATATGATATCAAGTTCATCGAGATGAATTTCATCAAGCGATAGCAGATATAGCGATATGAGGGCGTGTGAAATGAAAGTTCATTTCATCATGATTCGCTGCGTCCTTTCGAGCATTTTGTCGGGTCCCGACAAATTCTTGGAGCGTTGAGCACGTCGGAGACTGACCTCTGCGAAGAGATTAGTTCTTTTCTTCACACCCACATCGGAGGGTGGCAAAGAGTTCATCATCCTCGAGCACCATGTGAGAAAGGTGGCAAGATGCCAAACCATTTAAGCTTAGCATAGGAGGGTTAGGGTAAGCATATGAATAAGCGAGTAATTCTTGAGGACTTATGAACATAATGGTTTGAAGAATAATGCACATATTCATAGCCCTTAGCTTTACCTGCGAGACAGATTTGTTAGCATGATAATAATCATATGAGGACTTTGATCCGAGTTGAGAATTTGATCCTCGTGAAGAATTTGGTCCGTATGAGGATTTGGATCCATATGAAGAATTTGATCTGGGGTTCTGTTCTTCCTTGGTGGTGTCATGAGGACGTTCACTGAAGACTTTCAACACACTTTTGGGAACCAGATTTTCTTCATAGGGAACCGTTCTGCGATTAGTGCCAACATATCTAGCAAATACTTCACCATTCGATTTTTGAATAGTTTATAGTTGGAGTCAAATGACTCATCGGAAGAATGAGGAGATTCACATGTAAAGCCGGATAAGTTAGATGGATCAGCTGGAGGTCCCTTGCAGCAACCCATGAGGTTTTGGGATCTTGCTCGGGTCTCAATATGTTCCATCGGCATTGAGTTTCCTCTCAAAGGCAATACCCTCTTTCCTAGGGTTATTGTTGAGGATCTGCTTTTGAGCACATCACAAAGTGTCGATGCCCTTTGAGGCTTTTGTACATACTGTCATGTACAATTCCTTCAACCACTGCATTGTCGGTGATACTAGCAAAGTCCTCGGATGAGGAATTAGTGATAGCGAGAGCGGATGAAGAATTTGTAACATTTGAAGCATTTGAACATTGGTGAAGAATTAGCGATTCACGTTCAATGCACTTTAAGCATGGAGGAACATATTCTTCACGAGAAGCTGATTTGTTGAGCTAGTAATGAATCGCGCTCCTACGAAGATCTTCATAACATTCTCTTAGCCTATCAAGATCGCCTTGCTTTGAATAGCTTCAAGAAAGCTTCTCATTGTCTTGCTTTTCTTGAAGAAATTCATAAGAAAGTTTCTCATGATCGAGACAAGAGAGTTATGATGACCTTGAAGGTTATCATACTTAGGCTGAAGTCTTTGAAGATTTTCGATCGGGGCTTTAGTCGATCCATTTCTTCACCCAACATATCATCACTTTTATCTAGCATGTTTTGAACTTTTTCAAGAGCCGTTGTTGTTTCACAGCAATTTTAGCAAGTTTAGAGTAGCTAGGCTTAAGATCCTCATCGATTCATTTTCACTAGAATCGGAGGTTATATTTGAGTACCTTAGCTGCTTTTGCCATGAAGCAATAGGTGGGACCGTAGCCATCATTATCTTCATCGGGCTTGTTGATGGAATCGGTTTCTTGATGTTGAACATGGACTTCTTGTGAAAGAAGTATAGCAGCCGGACTTCGCCACACGGACTCAGATTCTTGGACTCTTCCTCTTCATCATTTTCCTCAGTTGACGAGTCCATCTCCTTGCCAATGAATGCCGAGATTTCTTGGAGCTGCCCTTCTTGTGAGATGAAGACTTTGATGATTTTGAAGGCGAATATTTTGATGATTTCTTCTTCTTCTTCATTTCATCGAGCTGTAGTCCTTGTATTTCTTCTTCTTCATTTCCTTTTCCCGCGAGGACAATCTTGAATATAGTGACCGGGCTTCTTGCATTTGTGGCAAAGTCTTCTCTTGTAGTCCTTTGGATGAAGAATCACTTCCTCTTGAGGGTTTTCCAGCGACCACGTCTTGTGAATTTCTGGAATTTCTTCACAAGGAGAGCTAGATCTGGCTCGATTCTTGAGGATCACCAAGGCTACTACGAGAATCCTCACATTGAGTCGAGACACAACCTTGGCCTTGAGCCGTGGTTTGCCATAGTTTGAGCCATAGAGATCTCTCTTTTGACAAAATTTGGAACTTCGTGAGTGTTAAGCCTTTCGAGGATATCGGCGGGATCAAGTGACTTGTAGTCGACGCGCTCTTGTATCATCGGTCCCGGTATCAAATGAGGAATCAAGCGATCTTAGCGGTTTCTTCACTACTTCATGCTCGGTGATGTCGGTGGCACGAGGCTTGAAGCTCACTTGAGATGTCGGTGAGGCAATCGAAGGTTTGTTGAACATTTTAGTTGTCGAGTCTTTTGAAGCGGTTGAAGAGATTTGAAGAACATCAACTCGAGAGTCCGCTGAGTTGAGACTCCTTCATTACTTTGGACAGCCTATCCCGGATAAGCTTGGCGGTTTCAAAGCACTCACTCTTCCATCTTGTCCTTTGCTCGGATGGCCACAGATGATATTCTTAAGCTTGAGTCGAGTTCTTTGAATCTCTTCACATCGATGGCGGTCGGTGTTTGATGTGTGAGGACACCATTTTCCACAACATACCGAGATCATTATCAATTGCCTCAAGATGCATCGCATCTTATTCTTCGATAGGGATAGTCCGTTCCATCAAGGTAGGACACCCGGCCAAGACCTTGATCATACCTACGGTCGACATAACTAGAACTCGGTGGTTAAACCAAAATCACCTGAGAACAAGGGAGTACCTTGCTCGATACCAATTGAAAGTGCATTATATCGACTAGAGGGGTGAATAGGCGATTTTATGAAATTCTTCAGCGAGAATTTGCGGTGAGAAATTCCATAGCGAAGAACTGTTTGCGGCGGAATAAGTACTCGAGATGTAAGCATAGCAGATTACACACATAGTCGGCATGATGAAATGAAGACTAGAGCGAGTACGAGAAGCGTAAACCGCGAGGATAACAAGATGAAGACAAAGCGGTGAAGAAATTGGGCGAGGAATTTGTGAAAGTCTTGATCAAAGTCTTCAAGCAGAGATATGAACAACATGCAACCTGAGAATGAGAAATGAATGAGTTGAGGAAATAGAACGGTCGGTTGGTGAAGACAATGATTTGGTAGACCAGTTCAAGCTTTGTCTCGGTTATGCGTCGGATGGAAGCGGTGAGTATTTAAACTTCGAGGACACAGTCCGGACACCCGATCTCTGAGCGCAACTCAGGACACCGAGTCCTCACCGTATTCTCCTTGAACTAAGACCACGAGGCCTCGTCCAATCACTCGTGGTAAGTCTTGGTGACTTCAAACCTTCACAGACTTGGTCACTCGGCGATCCACAATTCCTCTTGGATGCTCTAGACCTTGGCGCCTAACCATCTGGAAGAAGCACAGTCTTCAAAGGTAACAAGCATCGGATCCACGTAGGATCAATTTCTTCAGTGATGCTCAATCACTTGGGGTTTTGTGGGGGTTTGGTTTTGGGATTTTCCTCACTTGATGATTTTCGCTCAAAGTCCTCGGAGGATGGGTTGCTCTCAAATGACAAGTGTCAAGTTCTCTCGGAGCAGCCAACCAGCTAGTGGTTGTGAGAGTGACTATTTATAGCCTAGGAGCAGCCCGACATGATAAGACATAAATGCCCTTCAATGATATGACCGTTAGGTGGATAAGATATTTTGGTCATGGGTGTGCGGCCTGACAGCGGTCGGAAATTTGACTTTCAAAGTCCTCGGGGCTATCCGTTCCTCATTGTGTAGGCAATTCGCCTGGCGAATTCCTAACTCCTCGATCGAGCAAAGTCATCGATGACGGAAAAACTGCGTCTCATTCTTGAAGAATTTGGTGAAGCTATATGAGATTTCAATGGCTTCACTCGAAGGATTGGTAGGTGTAGAGATTTTGAGTTGAGCATCACATGGAAATTTTCCTAAGTATTTCCTCGACCCCTTTAACGATCTGGTGTTTCCTATGACTCAAGAAAGAAAATGAAACTACGAAAACAAAAGTCTTCACGCTTCATATTCCTCGAATGAATATCAAGTCTTCATGGTCACACCAATTTCTTCACTTTCAAAGTCTTGAAAGTCTTGAATATCAAAGTCTTGATCGAAGAACTTCATTTTTAAGAATTCGACTTTCTCTGTAAATATCAAACTCCTCATAGACTTATAGACTGTGTACACTCACAAAGCATCGAGTTACTTAACCTATAAGTCTTCAATACACCAAAATCACTAAGGGGCACTAGATGCACTTACAAGCGTCGGATCACGCGGGATCAATTTCTTGATGATGCTCAATCACTTTGGGTTTGTGGGGGTTTGGTTTTGGGATTTTCCTCACTTGATGATTTTTCGCTCAAAGTCCTCGGAGGATGGGTTGCTCTCAAATGACAAGTGTCAAGTTCTCTCGGGCAGCCAACCAACTAGTGGTTGTGAGGAGGCTATTTATAGCCTAGGGAGCAGCCCGACATGATAAGACATAAATGCCCTTCAATGATATGACCGTTAGGTGGATAAGATATTTTGGTGGCGTGCAACCTGACAGCAGTCGGAAATTTGACTCTCAAAGTCCTCGGGGCTATCATGTTCTTCCTTTGTGTAGGCAATTCGCCTTTGGCGAATTCCTAACTCCTCGATCGAACAAAGTCATCATTGACGGAAGAAGCTGCGTCTCATCCTTTGAAGAACTTGGTGAAGCTGTATGAGATTTCTAATGGCTTCACTTTCGAAGGATTGGTAGGTGTAGGATTTGAGTTGAGCATCACATGGAAATTTTTCCTTAGTATTTCCTCGACCCCCTTTAACGATCACGGTGTTTCCTATGACTCAAGAAGAGAAAATGAAACTCGAAAACAAAAGTCTTCACGCTTCATATTCCTCGAATGAATATCAAGTCTTCATGGTCACACCAATTTCTTCACTTTCAAAGTCTTGAAAGTCTTGAGAATATCAAAGTCTTGATCGAAGAACTTCATTTTTAGAAATTCGACTTTCTCTGTAAATATCAAACTCATCATAGACTTATAGACCTGTGTACACTCACAAACGCATCAGTTACTTAACCTATAAGTCTTCAACACACCAAAATCACTAAGGGGCACTAGATGCACTTACAATCTTCAACTTGAGTTTTTCCTCAGTTTTGAAATTCTTCAGTTGTTCAAATTCTTCAACTTTGCAAAATCTTCACTGTTTCCGTCGTTTTTCTTCATTGGCTATATATATATATATATATATATATATATATATATATATATATATATATATATATATATATATATATATGAGTTTATGTCCTTCTGACATTCACTTATAGCTATTTCTTCAAGTTGTTTTTTTTACGCTAAGTGAATGTGATCGGACCCTTCCCCTCTATGCTATACTCAACCCAATCTATTCACAAATTCTTCATATGCGTTCTATTTGAAACTTCGTTCAAAATCTTCCTTTGTGTCCTTGTCGGTGAAGAAATTGCGAGCGAAACTTTAAAACAAATCTTATCCAAATTTTCGGTTTTGCGCTCAAACCGTTCGCATCCCACAATGCATTATTCTATTCACCCACGATCATACGATCTCAACTACGATGCGTGGGTGACACATGTCGCGAAGGAGAAAAGGCGAGAACACGTTAGTCCCAAAATCTTGAGCGAACAGTTTTTCACCGTGTCTATAAATACCCTCTCCCTTCCTCACTTCATTTACTCCGCTCGAATGCTTCTCTCTCGCTCGAGCTCCTCAAACCCTAAGCGCCGCCACTACTCCATCGTTGCGGTGAGGAAGAGCTTATTTGCCTCGACCTCGTCGCCCGTCGTACTCAGCGCGATTCTTGAAATCTTCACTCCGCGCCGATGTAGTAGTCTTCCTCTGCCAAGTTAGGGCGTGGGAGATCTAACTTTGACGAACTTCACATCTGTTCTTCTCGGTTAAATCGTGTTCTTCACCGGGTAATTAAAAGTTACTTTTATTACTCACTTTGATTCTCAAACTTTCTGAAAATCTTCAAAGGTGTTTATTCTTCAAATCTTCACACATATGAACACCTCACAAATCATATGATCTTGAACTATTTTTCTAAGCAATCATTTTCTTCAAGATTCCCTAATTGTGTGGATCTTCGATCTGTACAACTCTGGAACCTAAGTGTCACATCCCTAGTTCTGGCCTGACCTATGCTAGCTTCCATGTGTGCATCATGTTTAAATTCAAATGAAATTTGAATTGAGAATTTTCATAAGACTCGAAACCTCTAAAAATAACCAACATTTAAATCTTCTCAAATGAGTCCAAGAAAATGTTCTGTTAATCTATAAAAATATTGGTAAGAGGTAAAATTCAAACCAATATTTTTGGAGCTCTGAAATATTTATTTTGGCCATTTGAATTAATCCAATAACTATTTGCTTTGGATTTATATATAATATATATTAAATATGACTCAATAATTACGGAAGTTTGTGAGTGGCTTTGTATATATTTTAGCAAGCCACATAAAACCTACAGCATTTATAAAAATGATTTAGTGTCTAAAACTAAATCAAAACAAACTCTGAAAATAGAAAGCGAAAGGAAAATAGAGAGAGAGAAGCGGAAGACCTGCAGGCGCCTACATGCGACTTCTTCTTTGGCTTGACCCAGCCCATCTCCACTTTCCCCCTGTCGTCTTCCTCGCGCCCGATGGGCAGGCGTGGCCACCAGTGGCGCCTGCGCCAGCCACCTCCACCTGCTGCCTGCATCCCGGCGCTGGATCTCTCTGCGTCGCCACGCCGCCCTGGAACCCCTCTCGCTCTCTCGTCCCCATTCCCTTCTGGCTCTCTTCCTCGCCTTGCCGGACCTTGCCGTCGCCGCCGTTCGCCGCCACCACGACCACCAGCCACCCCGCCTCACCGGCAGCGGCCACGAGCTCCGCCTCGACTCCCTCTTCCTCCTCACCAAAGCCGCCCGGCGCGGATGCCTGGGCGCCCGCAAGCACCGCCGTTCCCCTCGTCGGACACGAAGATCGTCATGCCGTCGATTCTTGCCTTCGGTGCCTCCCGGCTCATTGACCCTCCCGTTCGAATCACCGTGAGCTCCTGCCGCCGGCGATAGCCTTGAACAGGCAGCGCCACCGTAGCTAACTTCGAAACGCGACAGCGTGCTCCACACCTCACCGAGAGCCTAACACACACACCGCTGCCTCCGTGCACCTGGCGCCAAACCGCGGTGCCAATTCGATCGCCCGCGAAAGTGCTCGCCGCCCGTCAACCCGGCCATCCCATTCTGCCGCTACCACCACTAGATCTTGGCGAGCGCGAGAAGCCGTGGAGCAAACCCGCCTCAAGCAGTGAAACATGGCGAGATTAGATGATCCCCTTGGCGTATTTGGTGCGTCATGCGGTGACACTCCGGTGGTGACGTGGCACCGTCATTAGTGGCTAATGCGCCACTAATTAACCCCTGGGCCACTTACATGGGCCCCCATGTTTAATTAACTAGCTAACAAAATTAGTTAGAACTAATCTAACATTTGGACCCACGTCGGGGTTGACCTATTGACGTGGCGTTGACTGGCCCACTGTTAGTGAGCCAAACAGCCTGGGTCACTGACGATGGACCCCTGGTCGGGTTTGACTGGGCGCCAGTTGACCTGCTGACGTCATGATGATGTCGGTGGCGCGATAACCCATTTTACGGATTTATTTTTATATAGGAAATTCCAGAAAATAGCCAAAACTTCTAAAATTCATAGAAATTCAACCGTAGCTCCAAATCAAACAATTTATATATGAAAAATGATCAGAAAAATCCAATCTATCCATCTGTACCACTTTCATGCATGTTAGAACAACCTATAGCTGCTGTATAGCACAAATCATATGAATGGCATTTAAATAATCACATGTGGAGTTTGAATTTGAATCTAGGGTTCAAACCAACTCCATTTAACTTGCTGTTCTAGCTTGCATTAGCCCAAAACACATTCATAATGCCATGTCATAGCATGCATCATATTGTGCATTGCATTGATTGTATTTCTTCTCTGTTGCGATGCTTGTCCCCTCTCGGTGAAGCGATGTTTGACAGCGAGTTCGATGACACCGATGAAGAACTATATTATCTTGAAGTGCCGGGCAAGCAAAACCCCTTGTTCATTCGATAAAATCCCACTCTCTCGCTCCTGCTCTCTTTTATTGCATTAGGACAACAACGAATCATTTGTTACTTGCTGCGGTAGCTGAACCCTTATCCTTTGCATGACTGTCATTCCACGATAAATAGATGAAACCCACTAGCATGAGTAGGAGTTGTTTGAGCCTGTTGTGCCTACTCATTCATGCTTGTTTGCCATGCACACTCTTGCTTAGAGTTGAGTCGGGTCGATTCATCGAGGATGAATCGGAGGTGTGAACATGTCCTCTTGTGTGTGAGCTAAGTGTGTGAACACGATTTGGTAAAGGTAGAGGTGAGAGGCCATGTAGGAGTACATGGTGGGTTGTCTCATTGCAGCCGTCCTTAGGAGGCTGAGTTACGTGTTTGTGATCCATGATTGATTACTACCACGCATTGGGCAGAAACCAATGGACCCTCTCGGCTTCTTAATCACCCTTGTCCTCTGTCCGGGGAGTTGCAAGTAGTTTACGGTGTTTGTAGTATCTTTGGAGGCCATGCTTGATCTTGACCGTAGGGTGGGCTGCGATCACGGTAGGCTGCGTGGCGATAAAGCAGGCGCCGTTTGGTGTCACGGAACCTGTACACATCGTTTGGGGCTGTGGCGAAACCCGGCGGATCTCCTCATGGATGGAACCGAATAGGCAATAAACTGGACTAGGGACTTGAGTGTTTAGGTAGGTCGTGGCCGACACCCACGTTGGGCTTCGCTTGAAGGTTGCGAGTACATGTCGTATATGGCGGTAAGTGGTGAGCGTGTGTGAAGAAGTACACCCTGCGGGGTTAACATCATCTATTGAATAGCGTGTCAGCGGAAAAGGACTTGGGTTGCTTATAACAGTTCATAGACAAGTGAAAGTGGATACTCTAAAATCGCAAGATAGCGTGAGTGCTATGGATGGCGTTCTCGTGGGGAGGCAGAGCGGATCCATAGTGGTGTATTGATATGGTGAATATGTGGACTCGTGTAATGCCACCTCGGAAGAGTTACTTGCGATTCGTAGTTTAGGATAGCCACGAGTCAAAGCTGGCTGCTGCGGTTAAACTCCACCACCCCTTTGTTGATAATGATGCATATGTAGTTAGTTACGATGTAAGTCTTCTTTGGGTACATTTGTACTCACGTTTGCCTATTTTATGTTTTGCGAGAGACTTCCGTCTCGCTAGTAGTTCAGCTTGGACTTGACGTTTAGCTTGTTACCTCGGCTACGATCTTGTGCCCTCGGCGGGATCTAGTAGATAGTCGGGCTTCTAAGCCTTTCTCATTTGTAGATATGCGTACTCGGACATGTTAAGCTTCGCTTGTGCTTTGATTTGTATGCTCTGAATGTTGGGTCATGAGACCCTGTTTGTAATATCTCGCTCCTCGGAGCCTAAAGAATAAATACTTGAGTCGTAGAGTCATGTTGTGATGCCATGTTGTATTTGCACATATCGAGCATATTGTGTGTATGTTATGGAAATGCTTGGTATGTGTGGGATCTGACTATCTAGTTGTTTATCTTTAGTAGCCTCTCTTCGGAAATGTCTCCTAGTGTTTCCAGAGCCATGGTAGCTTACTCTTTGCTCGGAACACTTAGGCTGGCGGCATGTGTCCTTCTTCGTTCTGTATACATCCCTTGGAAATGTCACGCGTTAGTCTGGAGTCTGTTAGCCCTTCTGCCGGTTTACGAATCTGCTAGCCAGTGCTGGCGGAACTTACTCGCTGATGACCGACACGTTCGATCTTTGAGTCATGGATGCTGTCCTGTAGTCTGTGCCACTTTGGGTTTCTGACTAGCCATGTCGGCCGGGCTCCTTATCATATGGATGCTAGCGACACTATCATATCGTGTGCCAAAAGCATAAGCGGTCCCGAGCAAGGTAAGGCGACACCGTGGGAATACCGTGCGTGAGGCGCAAAGTGATATGAGTGTTACATGCTAGATCGATGTGACATTGAGTCGGGATCTGACAGCTTTGGTATCGAGCTTATTTGCTGTAGGATTACCAAGCCAAACTGGTGAAGTTGAGTCTAGAAATGCTTTAGTTATATGTAGGGAATTGATTGTGGGATGGAGCGTAAGGCTCTTTTTACTCCTTATACCTCATGGCCTTACGATGAGTCATCCTCTTCTCTTCTCACGGGGATTAAGAACTAGGCCTTCTCATCTATCTATTAGGATGGCGTGTTACTAATCCATAGACCTATAGAATTGTTAGTTTCAAATCTCGGTTCAGATTTACAACACGTATGTTCATAGCTGTTGATCTTGAAACCTTGATATTGTGCTTGAATTGGCTATGCCACCATCTTTGTAACATGTCTCCAAACTTTTGAGCATTTACAGCCGTTATCTTTGTCAAGAGTCATCGAGGTTTCTAAATAGTCGATGCACTTGCAAATCCTTTCCCTCTGGTTTTGATGTTCCTCTGGACCAGGTTAATCACACTAAATGCTGAGCTGAGGTATTCTATTGCCTCGACATATATGTTGGAATTATTATTATGACCCTAGGTGTCTTAGGGGATCATCTAGTAATCTAGCCATGATTTGTATCCCATTGTGATGACTCGGCCTTCATTCTCGAAAGCATCCGTGATGCTATTTAGTTAGTAGGCTTTCTATTCACGGGTTTTGAGCCCAAAACTCACCCTACTTACCTCATGTTGATAGTCTTTGCTAGTTCCTTTAGGTTATTAGTAACCTTTGCATTAGTCCTCGAGGTCCGTGGTATTTCCTTCTTCCAAATACTATGAACCACTTACGGCGGATGTTTGTTGGATCAAGGATCCAGCAGAGTGCTCTCGATGGGTTCTCCATTCTATATTGTGACTCTGCCAGTTCTACCCTTCCGCATGGATTATCCGGAAGAAATTTGTTGAACTTGGTTCGACATACTAATCTATGCATCCACAACTCAGAAAATCATATGTTCCTATGAGTTGTCCCTCTTAGTTATATTCTGTCCCTCGTCTGTCAATTGATAGTCAAGAGTATGTGTGCATCCGTTCATCGGTGTCTATTATTCTTGTGGTCCGTCAAGCCATTCTATTCCAGAATGACTAGGAGAAACAAACTCCAGTACCTTGTCCATTTCCAGGATTGGGTCAAAGCAGTCGTACCCCGCAGACCAAATACTAATCCAGCTTTTGTTCTGTTCTACCCTGGAGTATTACCATCTCTTATATCGGGATTGTTATAGGAATTACACACCATCCTATGAACTCTTGGTATAGTGATACTTCCTGCCATCATTGATCATTCATCGGTTTCCGTGTTATTGTAACCGGAATGCCGACAAGTGAATCGTGGTGTGTGAAATCAATACTGCTAGTAACTCCGTTGCTTGGTAGTTAATGGACAATATTCTCATTCTTAGCGTGTTGGTTATTAAATCATCATCCTAAGATTGATCGTGCTACCTAGTCCTTATTTCTGGTGCACTCCTCAATCAATGAGTTAGGGTTATCCAGTCCCTTGCTTATTTGATCATATCGTCTTGCTCTGGAAGGCAAGATTGTTCTCGGGCTTAGTCACATACTGGTGGCTCGTGATTTTCTGAATATCTTCTCGGAAGTATCACCAGGTCGTCACCTGACCGCTATGCTGAGTTCGTGATCAAGTTGGTTTATTCTGTAAACCACCCTTTCTCCAGAATCCATGTTGGATACCCACAGGCTAGTTGGTTAAGCTAAACAACAACTTGGAAGTTGGAAGATAAAAGCTTGTCGACTTAGCTCATGTTAAAGGATATCTTTTGTGTGCGTGTGTTGAAGAAAGATGATATCTTCGTCAATTGATCCTCGAGGCCGGTTATTGGAGCTATTGTCTTGCCAAAACTTTGATTTGAGTGTGGGCTATTCTCAAATCAAATCAGAATAACGATGTTAAGTAATGTTGTCTTACTCGTGGATTTTCCTCGAGCATACACCATTATATCTTTTGGGTCTGACCAATACTATTACCTTGTTCACATAATTATGGAATTCCAACTCCATGGGAACCTGGATGAGTTGTTGTTGAGCCCATCGACAACATCCTTATCTACTCCATGATTTTGTTGAACATTAAGCTAGTGTTGGAAACTTTTTAAAGCATTTGTTCATGCTAGCTCATGAAGCATATGTTCGGTTGTAAGAAGTGACTTCCTCTAGTTCATGTACATTTGATGCAAGTTCTTGCCGTGAATTCGAGAAAGTCAATGTTGCTTCCTTTGGAATCATCCCAAATCAGTCATGCATCGTCTGAAGTATTCTATGGTTTGGTAGATTAATTACCTCCACTCCATATGTGTTCCTAGCACACAAGCCCTTGATTGATTTGTTCAAGGAGAAGAAGTTCCTTCGTAGGCTCGAGACTTATGCGGGACTTGATATCCTCGATGATGGTTTCCCTCTGAACTTACTAGTGTTTTATTATAAGACTACTATGTGGTCATGCTTGTCTTGGACAGCGTGTTCACAGGTTTGTGGCAGAACCAGCTCATGTTTTGGAGCTTGCTATCGTAGTTCATTTCGAGAATCTCGCGGCGTCATCTCGTCGATTTGTGTTGCAAACTTTCATTTTCTTTCTAGCCTCGATGAGTGCGGATTATTACGACACCAACCAGATCTGAATCTCGGCAGATATGATGGTTGGAACATTTCCCAAGAACTATAATATTGGTCTGCAATAGCAGGTAAAGTGGATGTCGTGGCTGACACACCCATAGGAAGACTGCTATTGTAGTATCTTGATTGAGAAAGTTGGCCACCTCCCATAAGGACTTCGTAGGATTTACCCCTAGTTGTGCCTTATGATTTTTGTGTTCGAAGTCCGACCTTTACTTGATGTTCTAGATGCGGACCATCTCAATGAATGGGATATGTTAGTACATCAAGGAGAACATAAGCGGAGTGCTAAGTGTCTCTCGGTCGATCATCGATTTTGTCCCCTTGGCCTCGCTAAGGTGAAATCGAGAAAGTGTTATCTTTCTTTGCATCTGCATCATCCATCACAATTCATCATGGTAGTATGTTGTGTTGCGGGATCCTTGACACGGATGTTGGTAAAACTTTGATGAATATGGAAATGCTCAAGTTCTTGAGAACACGCACAAGCACTATGTATTATCACGGCACTAAGCTGGAATTGTTCCTAGTCTTTTCGGTTATGCTATAACCACTCCAATAGTGGAATCACTCTCTCTTGTTGAGCTTCTCCCGGTTACTAAAAATCATTCTTTATGTTGTCTTGACAAGGTAGTCCACATCATCCATTCTGGCCCGAGAATGTCATTCTTTGGGACTCCTTCAAATGTTTGACTGTGTTTTGCCTTAGGCTGGTATAAAGAGTTTCAATGATCTCTGAATCAAATGTAATTCTTTTGCCACTTAAGGGAATATTTCTACAAGTCACCTCTCCCAAGGTGCCCCGTTATGGGATCATAGTAATTGTTCCCTCGCTACTCTGGAACCTCGTCAAATTATGTCTTCTGTCCTTCCTGAAGCATGTCTTGCCTCTCAGCTCCAGAGATGTTTCTACGTCTCATTCTGTGAGTTGATTTTGTGATCCTTGAGATGATCCCAAGTTGCTCGAACCTCAAGAAGATCGATTCCTCCAAGATCCTTCCCTTCTTCTCATCGTCATGTTGGACGTAGTTCTCAAAGCAACACGTCAAGATCAATTCAAAGCAATGAATCAACATCTTCGAGGAATGCAATGGGTCATGAAGGCGTATCGGGTTCGTGTCCCCTTTGTCTTCTTACCTCCGTCTTGAATCTCGGGGCCGAGATTCTTGTTTAATGAGGGTGAGTTGTCACATCCTAGTTACGGCACGACCTATGCTAGCTTCCATGTGTGCATCATGTTTAAATACAAATGAAATTTGAATTGAGGAATTTTCATAAGCCTCGAAACCTCTAAAATAACCAACATTTAAATCTTCTCAAATGAGTCCAAGAAAATGTTCTGTTAATCTATAAAAATATTGGTAAGAGGTAAAATTCAAACCAATATTTTTGGAGCTCTGAAATATTTATTTTGGCCATATGAATTAATCAATAACTATTTGCTTTGGATTTATATATAATATATATTAAATATGACTCAATAATTACGGAAGTTTGTGAGTGGCTTTGTATATATTTTAGCAAGCCACATAAAACCTACAGCATTTATAAAAATGATTTAGTGTCTAAAACTAAATCAAAACAAACTCTGAAAATAGAAAGCGAGAAAGGAAAATAGAGAGAGAGAGAAGCGGAAGACCTACAGCGCCTACATGCGGACTTCTTCTTTGAAGCCAGCCCAGCCATCTCCACTTTCCCCCCTGTCGTCTTCCTCGCGCCCGATGGGCGGTGGCGTGGCCATGTGCCCAGCGCCGCCCAGCCACCTCCACCCTGCACTGCATCCCGGCGCTGGATCTCTCTGCGTCGCCCGCCGCCCCTGGAACCCCTCTCGCTCTCTCTCGTCCCCATTCCCTTCCTGGCTCTCTTCCTGCGCCTTGCGGGCGCTTTGGCCGTCGCCGCCGTTCGCCGCCACCCGACCACCGGCCACCCCGCCCTCCAAGCGCGACCCACGAGCTCCGCCTCGACTCCCTCTTCCTCCTCACCGAGCCGCCCGGCCCGGATGCCCTGGACGCCGCAAGCACCGCCGTTCCCTCGTCGGCCACCGGAGATCGTCGCCGTCGATTTGCTGCCTTGGTGCCTCCCGAGCTTCGTGACCCTCCGTTCGAATCACCGTGAGCTCCTGCGCCGGCGATAGCCTTGACGAGGCGGCGCCACCGTAGCTAACTTCGAAACGCGACAGCGTGCTCCACACCTCACCGAGGCCTAACACACACCGCTCCCCCTCCGTGCACCTAGCGCCAAACCCGGGTGCCGAATTCGATCGCCCGCGAAAGTGCTCGCCGCCGTCAACCCGGCCATCCCAGCTGCTGCCGCTACCACCACTAGATCTTGCGAACGCGCGAAGCCGTGGAGCAAACCCGCCTCAAACCGTGGGCTGTGGCGAGATTAGATGATCCCTTGGCGTATTTGGTGCGTCGCCGGTGACACTCCGGTGGTGACGTGCTTGCCGTCATTAGTGGCTAATGGCGCCACTAATTAACCTGGGCCACTTACACATGGGCCCCACGTTTAATTAACTAGCTAACAAAATTAGTTAGAACTAATCTAACCGGTTGGACCCACCGTCGGGGTTGACCTATTTGGCGTGGCGTTGACCTGGCCCACCTGTTAGTGAGCCAAACAGCCCTGGGTCACTGACCAGTGGACCCCACTGGTCAGGTTTGACCTGGAGGCGCCCAGTTGACCTGCTGACGTCATGATGATGTCAGGCTGGCGCAGTAACCCATTTTCTGGATTTATTTTTATATAGGAAATTCCAGAAAATAGCCTAAACTTCTAAAATTCATAGAAATTCAACCGTAGCTCCAAATCAAACAATTTATATATGAAAAATGATCAGAAAAATCCAATCTATCCATCTGTACCATTTTCATGCATGTTAGAACAACCTATAGCTGCTGTATAGCACAAATCATATGAATGGCATTTAAATAATCACATGTGGAGTTTGAATTTGAATCTAGGGTTCAAACCAACTCCATTTAACTTGCTGTTCTAGCTTGCATTAGCCCAAAACACATTCATAATGCCATGTCATAGCATGCATCATATTGTGCATTGCATTGATTGTATTTCTTCTTTGTTGCGATGCTTGTCCCTCTCGGTGAGCGATGTTTGACGGCGAGTTCGATGACATCGATGAAGAACTATATTATCTTGAAGTGCGGGCAAGCAAAACCCCTTGTTCATTCGATAAAATCCCACTCTCTCGCTCCTGCTCTCTTTTATTGCATTAGGACAACAACGAATCATTTGTTACTTGCTTTGCGGTAGCTGAACCCTTATCCTTTGCATGACTGTCATTCCCGGTAAATAGATGAAACCCACTAGCATGAGTAGGAGTTGTTTGAGCCTGTTGTGCCTACTCATTCATGCTTGTTTGCCATGCACTCTTTGCTTAGAGTTGAGTCGGGTCGATTCATCGAGGATGAATCGGAGGTGCGTGAACATGTCCTCTTGTGTGTGAGCTAAGTGTGTGAACACGATTTGGTAAAAGGTAGCGGTGAGAGGCCATGTAGGAGTACATGGTGGGTTGTCTCATTGCAGCCGTCCTTAGGGCGAGTTACGTGTTTGTGATCCATGATTGATTACTACCACGCATTGGGCCGAAACCAATGGACCCTCTCGGCTTCTTAATCACCCTTGTCCTCTGTCGGGAGTTGCAAGTAGTTTACGGTGTTTGTAGTATCTTTGGAGGCCGTCTTGATCTTGCCGTAGGGGTGGGCTGCGTCTGGTAGGCGCGTGGCAGAGTAAGCAGGCGCCCGTTTGGTGTCACGGAACCCTATACACATCGTTTGGGGCTGTGGCGAAACCCGGCGGATCTCCTCATGGATGGAACCGAATAGGCAATAAACTGGACTAGGGACTTGAGTGTTTAGGTAGGTCGTGGCCGACACCCACGTTGGGCTTCGCTTGAAGGTTGCAGTACATGTCGTGTAGCAGCGGTAAGTGGTGAGCGTGTGTGAAGAAGTACACCCTGCGGGGTTAACATCATCTATTGAATAGCCGTGTCGCGGAAAAGGACTTGGGTTGCTTATAACAGTTCATAGACAAGTGAAAGTGGATACTCTAAAATCGCCAAGATAAGCGTGAGTGCTATGGATGGCGTTCTCGTGGGGAGGCGGAGCGGATCCATAGTGGTGTATTGATATGGTGAATATGTGGACTCGTATGCCACCTCGGAAGAGTTACTTGCGATTCGTAGTTTAGGATAGCCACGAGTCAAAGCTGGCTGCTGCGATTAACTCCACCACCCCTTTGTTGATAATGATGCATATGTAGTTAGTTACGATGTAAGTCTTCTTTGGGTACATTTGTACTCACGTTTGCCTATTTTATGTTTTGCAGAGAGACTTCCGTCTCGCTAGTAGTTCCGCTTGGACTTCGACGTTTAGCTTGTTACCTCAGCTACGATCTTGTGCCCTCGGCAGGATCTAGTAGATAGTCAGGCTTCTAAGCCTTTCTCATTTGTAGATGTCTGTACTCAGACATGTTAAGCTTCCTCTTGTGCTTTGATTTGTATGCTCTGAATGTTGGGTCATGAGACCCCTGTTTGTAATATCTCGCTCCTCGGAGCCTAAAGAATAAATACTTGAGTCGTAGAGTCATGTTGTGATGCCATGTTGTATTTGCACATATCGAGCATATTGTGTGTATGTTATGGAAATGCTTGGTATGTGTGGGATCTGACTATCTAGTTGTTTATCTTTAGTAGCCTCTCTTAGGAAATGTCTCCTAGTGTTTCCACGAGCCATGGTAGCTTACTCTTGCTCAGGAACACTTAGGCTGGCGGCATGTGTCCTTCTTCGTTCTGTATACGTCCCCGGAAATGTCACGCGTTAGTCTGGAGTCTGTTAGCCGCTTCTGCCGGTTTCGAATCTGCTAGCCAGTGCTGGCCGGAACTTACTGTTGATGACCAAACACGTTCGATCTTTGGGTCATGGATGCTGTCCTGTGAGTCTGTGCCACTTTGGGTTTCTGACTAGCCATGTCGGCCGGGCTCCTTATCATATGGATGCTAGCGACACTATCATATCGTGTGCCAAAAGCATAAGCGGTCCCGAGCAAAGGTAAGGCGACACCCGTGGGGAATACCGTGCGTGAGGCGCAAAAGTGATATGAGTGTTACATGCTAGATCGATGTGACATTGAGTCGGGATCGACACTAAGACAAAACGCTTAGTGAAATTCCTCAAGGTTCATCTGGTCAAATTCCTCAAAACTTGTTCTTTTGAAAAACCTTACGAGCGCATATGACCTCTCCAAATTCCTCGCACCTATACTCTGTTCACGGTACTCATATCTGCTGCTGAATCACTAGGTTCTCATCAACTTAACTCATTTGCGGCGTTCCTCGAAGAAAAACTGCATGCTTCTTGAGTGTTCAATTGTTCAAATTCCTCATTTGAAGAATATGGGAGGCAGTAAGCCATGAAAGAAGAAAAAACTTGAGGTTATATTGCGTTTGAAATCACGAGAAATTTATCTTTGGCTATTACACTGATGAAACAAAATTTGGCAAAAAACCAAAAATCAGCGCAAGGTGCACATCTGAAGATTGAGCGAAGATGGGCAAGGGAATGGAGGAATCTGATATGTGACTCCAAAGTACATGAAGAAATTTGCCCTCAATCCTCCATGCCCAAGAGCTCCATTGGCTTTGGCCAAGTGGTGACCCCACCAGCATCAAGCGTGGTGAGGACTTTCTGAAGAATGGGCTAAGCGCCAAGCTAAATTGGCAAGACAAGCCAAGGAGGCGGTGAAGAAATTCAATGAGGATTACGCCTTTGCTCACTCTCTGAGGCCTCGGTCGAGCCGAGAAATCCATGCCAAAGAAGCCTGCTCGTAAGCCAAGTGCTTCACCAACAGCGCCCTCACGGCCAAGTTCCTCGGCAATGCCCTCACGGCAAATTCCTCACTGCTTTACTCTTGCTCCATCAAAGTCCTCGGCAGCTCCTTCAAAGTCCTCGGCTCCTGTGCATCGGCTACATGTCAAGGGCTGCTGGTTTCTCGATTGCCTCTGGTGTCTCGGCAAGTTCCTCATTTGCACCAATTTCCTCTTGAGGCCCCACCTGTTGAAGACTAAAGCAACAGTGGACCGGTCCTCGGCCAAGTCAAAGAAAAAGCAGTCGCATTCCATGTGCCTTCGATGATGAAGCTTCGATGATGAACTTGCGAAATCATCGAGCAGAGACAGTGAAGGCCGCTAGAGCCAAAGGCACATCGTGCCCTTTGCTTTTGGATCGAGGAAGATCCTCGACTACATTGACCTCGGCACAGGATCCAAACACCCCAATGCGATTTTCATCGACTCTGGTCAAAGTCACGCTGACCCATTTCATCACGAAGAAATGGAAGTTTGAAAAGGCAAGAGATCAAGAAAGCGCCATCTGAAAGGCTCTGAAGAAAAATGTTGTCGAGAATGACACGAGGAACTTCTCAAGGCTCGATCCGAAATTCAAGCCCTCGGCAAAGACTTTGATGCCTACTATCTTTGATTGGCAAGGAGCTAAAGCGAGATTCGTCAATCGGCGAAGAAATTCACAAATGATGCAGCTAGCGCAACAAGAAAACCCTCGGTGAAGACTCTGCTCGGCTTCTTTGAAGAACTGTCTGGCCGTGATGACTTTCGACTCTTTGAAGAAAATGCTAGTTCGAGGCTGGTGAAGAAATTCCAGCCGCTGAAAAAATTGCGGGGCATCCACTAGTGAGTGCGCCTAAAAGCCCGAAGAAAAGAGCATTTGCATCGATTGCGCTTTGAAAAAATGAACGATTCCTCGGCTCCTCCGCACCTACACCAACTCCAATTCTTCCATCGCCTATGATGTGAAGAAGACCAAGGCTATGAAGCGAGCTGCGATGAAGAAAAGGAAGGCATCAGCTGCGTCAAATTCTTAATTGCGAAGAAAATGAAGCCAATGACCAGCTCACTTGAAAATCAATTGATGCTGTTCCAATTTCCTCCATGCCATCAAGGACCTTGTTCCTTTTGGAAGACTATGTGATCCCAAGCGGATCGATGAAGAAAATCATTCTTTGCTTCATCGAGGCAGATTGATGAAAAAGTGAAGTGGGCGCTTAATCCCTTGCGCCGGTCATTTCCTCACCTATGCCTCGGTTCAAAGTGAGGAGGTGGTGTTGAGAAATTGAAGATGAAGATGTGGATATAGGATGCACCACACTGTGATAAATGATGACTTTTGGGAAAGTCGGCATCCCAATACTCCTCTATTCACACCTATCCAGCAGATTCCTCGGTCCCTGCAACAGCAGTTCAAGCTGGGCTCGATGAAACTCATCCCTCCCTCTATTCATGAAGATATTCCGGCCGCTAGTCTTTGAAGAACTTCTTCTGCTGCTGATCCTCGGGTTGCACAACAATAGGAACGAGAAATTCCTCGGCTGAAGAACTGAGCTCGCGATTCTGAGGTTGTGATGCAACTCACGACATCCCTCGCCAAAGCGAAGAATCCGTTCTCAAGCAAGCGAAGTTCAAGGCTGAAGACTTCTTTTCGAGCATGTATTCTTCAGCGACTACAACCCCTATGACTCTGCTCGCATAAGGAAGAGGCGTTTACGGACTGCTAGTCAAGCCAACTTCTATTCCTCGGTGCTATTTGACAAAGACAAAATCTTGATCATGAACATATTCCTCACGTGGACATGGAATCTCTGCCATGCTTGAGCGATCCTCAATGTTCTTCACGATGCGGGACTACTAAATTTCTGCTTGACATTTGTGATTGGAATGAAGAACTCATTCTTGATTCTCTGGCGACCTTGCATATCCTTTGGAGGCATTGAAGATGTCAACTCATGGGTGTTGGATTGGATGGTGAAAACACTCACTACAAGGCACCGGCAAGCTGAATTGCTTCATGTCCTTCCTCTCGATCCTCCCCATGGCGATTGCGTTGCATCTACAATGACCTGGCCGACAAATCACTATATGCAAGTGCTCATGAAGCCTTTGAAGCTGGGCGGGCCCCACAGAACCAAATTCCTCGTCAAGGAATTACTCTATGTGCCTCGGTTGTCTATCGCATTACAGCGAAGACAATGAGTCCTATCAAAGGCCACAACTCAAATGATGAAGAATTCATTGGCATCATGAAGAATATGCTTTTCAACATCATTCATGGCATTCCGTCAACTTCCATGATTTCTTCATGAGGACTCGGCCAATATTGCTATGTCACCATTTGAGTGAGCCCTATGCCTTGGATTATGAGATTCATCGAGGGCAAGATCTTCCTTTGAATTACAAAGTGACACTCTGAACCACGGTAGCTACTTGCCTCCCATTGAAGTCCTCAAATGGGCGGTTTCATCGGTGATGATAAAGGCAAAGGCAAGCTGCTGTGATCGATGAAAACATTCGTCCATTAGATGGTCAATTTCGCTGGCTGCATCTTACTCTACCAATGATGACTCGCCACACATGACACTGCCGCAAATACCTCGATAAGCAAAATCCTCAAGCCCGGCACCGGGTGATGGTGACCGTGAAGTTACTCCTCGGTCTTCATCGGAAGGTTGACCGCAATCACAAATGGGTAAAAGCGTCGGTATGGTGCACTTCTTCACAATATGACCTCAACACACAATGCGGTGAAGAAGAACCAATACTACCTTCATGAAACATTCAACACTTTGGGCTGTCCTCACTCATGTCTATATATTTGAAGCCGAAGACTATGGGTCTCAAGGAAGAATTTGGTGATGCACCCCTCTAAGAAATTCAAGAGGGTCAAAGTTCCTCCTTGGTGGCCAACTCTTATTCTTCATCGCGTGACACCGATGAGTATGAAGATTTGGGCGACAACTGCGGCGAGCCTGCTACAACAAACAACCCGACAATGGCGCTCCTCCATCGACTTGAAATTCTTCAGGGGCGTTAGTCCTCAGTTTCAATCCTTTTGGTCATTTGATGACAAAGGGGGAGAAATCTGAGTTAGTCTTCAAGCGGGTCTATATTAATGCCCTTAATATATAACAATTTTTTTTAAGTTACAACTCTCGTTCTTCTGAAACTTTTATTTGGATCGAGTTGTAATCTTAAACCCGATGGTGCGCTGATACTTTTGTTGCATTATGCTCTGAAACTTTTGATGCTTTCGGCATGCTTATTCCTCGTTAATGACAATGCACGCATGCTGAATTTCATCAGGCACCATATTTCATCATGCATTTCAAATTCTTCATATTATATATCAAATGCGTGTATGAATTACAAGATATAGGGGGAGATCTCCATGATTCAACTCTTCAAATGTGCATTGCCTCAAAAGCAAATTCCTCACTATGCACATCTTGAGGGAGTTCTTCTATATCTTGCAATCAAATTCCTCAATATCGGTATTTACACTTCATATGTTTATCCCCGTTGAAAACTTAACCTATATTGTCATCAATCACCAAAAGGGAGATTGTAAGTGCATCTAGTGCCCTTAGTGATTTTGGTGTATTGAAGACTTATAGGTTAAGGGACTATCGTTTGTGAGTGTACAGGTCTATAAGTCTATGAGGAGTTTGATATTTCTGAGAGAAAGTCGACCCCTAAAAATGAAGTTCTTCGACTAAAGACTTTGATATTCTGAAGACTTTCTGAAGACTTTCTGAAGACTTTGAAAGTGAAGAAATTGGTGTGACCTTGAAGACTTGGTATTCATTTGAGGAACATGAAGCGTGAAGACTTTTGTTTTCGTAGTTTCATTTTCTCTTTCTTGAGTCATAGGAAACACCGTACTATTAAAGGGGTCGAGAAATACTAAGGAAAAATTTCTATGTGATGCTCAACTCAAAATCCTACACCTACCAATCCCTTGAGTGAAGCCTTTGGAAATCTCATACAGTTCAGTCACCTTCTTGATGTGAGGCGAAGTTCTTACAGTCCTTGAGAATTTATTCGGCGAGGAGTTAGGAATTCGCCGGTCTGAATTGCCTACGATGAGAACATGATATACGAGGAATTTGAGAGTCAAATTTCCGACCATTCTTTGTCTTCTTGGCTTGCTGTCCCAAAATATCTTATCCACCTATGAGTCATATCGTTGAAGGGCATTTATGTCTTATCATGTCGGGCTGCTCCTAGGCTATAAATAGCCGCCCCTACAACCACTAGCTGGTTGGCTGCTCGAAGAACTTGACACTTGTCATTTGAGAGCAACCCATCCTCCAGCGACTTTGGCGAAAATCATCAAGTGAGAAAACCCAAAACCAAACCCTACAAACCCAAAGTGATTGAGCATCCTTTGAAGAAATTGATCCTCCGTGGATCCGGCGCTTATTACCTTTGAAGATTGTGCTTCTTCCAGACGGTTAGGCGCCATGGTCTAGAGCATCCAAGAGGAATTGTGGATCGCCGAGTGACCAAGTCTGTGAAGGTTTGGAACTCGCTGAAGACTTACCACAGTGATTGGGCCGAGTCTGCGTGACCTTAGTTCAAGGAGAATCTGGTGAGGCCAGGTGTCTTGAGCTGCGTGCTTAGCGGCTGGGTGTCGGGCTGTGTGTCCTCGAGTTTAAATACTCGGCCGCTCAACAGACGTACAAGCCCAGGGCAGCGGTTGGAACTGGTCTACCAAATCATTGTCTTCACCAACCTAAGCTGGTTCTATTTCCTCAACCCTTTCATTTCCTCATTCTTGTGTTGAGTGTTTGTTCATATCTATGTTTGAAGACTTTGGTGAAGACTTTCTCAATTTCCTCAGTTCAATTTCTTGATCATTTGTCTTCATCTTGTGTTATCCTGTGATTACGCTACGTACTCTGTGCTAGTCTTCATTTCATCATGATGACCATGCTTGTATACTGTATGCTTACTTAGAGTACTTATTCCGCTGCTAGTAGTTCTTAGCTAAGGAATTTCCTCGCCGGCAAATTCCTCAGTGAAGAATTCATAAAAATCGCCTATTCACCCCCCTCTAGTCGATATAACGCACTTTCACAACTCCCCCTGCAATTGAAGAAGAAGCAGTTCATGATTTGAACGTGCCTGTGCCCGACCCTCCTGTTCGTCTAGAGGAGGTTGACAATGTTGAGGCTGCCACCACCAACGCCAATGAAGCCAGTGACGTAGTCATGGCTGATGCTAATGTGGAGCCTACACAACCAGTGTGCCTGAAACCAATGAGGCCACTGTGCCTGAAGCAAATGTGGCCACTGAATCTGAAACCCATGAGGATGTTGCCCCTGAAGTCAACACGGATGCTACACCTGCAGCACATGAGAATGCTGCACAGCGCATAAGTGAGGCTGCATACAGCGCCAATGAGGATCTTTGAAGCCAATACAACAAGCTGCTCTGAAGCACCTTTTGTGCAGCAGACTCCTCGGCGTTGCCCTGCTCTGTTCCGCCACCAAGGCCTCACACTATTGAGCAAGCATCGATCGTGGTCGACTTGTCCTTTGTCCAGATGGCCCGTTCGGTGCCTCATATACCTCGGGACCCCAATTTGACTATCATGTTGAGCATAGGCCTCGGTCCGAAGCCAAAGCCAAGATTACCACGGTTTCAGTCGCCAACTCCCGGGTCCTTCAATGCTAATGGCTTCAGAGCCACAATACCTTCTTTGTGACGCCAAGAACCCTACTCCAAGCCAAGGATATCATCGGATAGGTTACGGAGCTATCGGAAGAAGCTATTACTCATGTGTGCTATATGATCAAGGCGCATTTTCCCTCATATCGTCTTTTGCTGAAGTTATTCTTTGGACTGCCGTGCTTGGAAGAAGCACTTGGCTGCTTCGTGATCTTTGAGTGCGCTCCACTTTGTGACAGACAAGGAACATTGGAATGAAGAGCTATTGCTTCAATTCTATGCCACTCTGCACATTAGCGGCTACAGAGACATCAAGACTTGGGTTCTCGAGTGGATATTGGAAATGTTCATCATGAAGCCAAAGCTATGGATATCATTGAGCTTCTGAGGGCTAGCCACTCCGGAGGCTGTATGAGCCTAGCATCGGCTACACCACAATCTTTGTGGAGCATCTTTCACAAGCGAGAACCAAACATGAGGCAGATCTTGAGCATGATGAAGCCTTTGCCATCGTGGCTGAGTATCCACCCATTTCTTTGTTGAAGACCTTGAGTATCGCCTCACACCATATATCATATCATCAGGCAAACTCTATGGCCAGTCAAGGGACACTCATGAGTAGCTAAGCTTGAAGGAGCTATGAAGACATTGGTCTTCTACATTCTCAATAACATCAACTTCATAACTCGAGAATTCTTCATAAGGTAACTTTGCATACAGCTCGACCTCTTTGGTGCGAAGTTTTATGCTCCATGGGTCATCGCCTCATCAGCGACACTCATCATCAATTATCAGCCCTCTGCTTAATCACATAATATTTACGCGAGGTTGATATGTGGAGTTGATGTTGTATACTCGACCCTGCCAAGACACCACTTTGTCTTGAACATTGAGCACCAAAGCTTAACTCAGCCTATTGAAGGTGTTCAGCAGCAACAAGATTCTATCCACTAGCTGGTAACACCGTCGCCTCCTGAGGCGCCAAGCGAAGCCACTTGAAAGCACCATTGCGCAAAGGCCTCGGAGCGTTCTCGTGTTCTCAATGACCGAGAGCTTCTTGTGGCTCTTCATCGAAGCGAGGATAAGCATCATTTACGGCTCAAGCGCCAAATGCAAAGCCTCTTGGTGGATGTCAATCGCATTACGCAACCTTGCCACCAAGAATGCCTTTGTTGCTCATGAAACTTGCCGAAGATCATGGAAGAGTTTGACTACTGCTTTCGTCTTTGAAGTGATCTTCAAGATGATGGCTTCAATGAAAGATTCCAGTTTGACTCCACTCTTCCAAGGACTGCTACCCTGCGTCGAACTCCATCTCTTGAAGACTCTGAATATTCCTCTTCCGCGGCAACAGTTAATGCCAGAGGGATCGATGATGAAGATGACGCTACTTCACCACCTCCAACTACAACTGTGCGCATCGACACTGCACCAAGTTCGTCTACACCGCCAACCAACGACAACGACCCAGCTGCTTCTCCTACTCATGACGAGTAGATGCTCTATGTCTTCAAACCTTTTTGGTCATTACTAACAAAAGGGGGAGAAGCGTATGAGTTGATAGTCTTCAATTGGGTTCATATGGGTCGTTGCATTATATTTTGCTGCGTGCTTACAACTCTTGCATTTTAAAACATTTGGTTCTTTGAGTTGTAACACCTAAACTTGATAATTAAATCTGCTGCTTACGCTACTTATTTGCTTCACTATGATGCGATGATAAATTTCGCATGTCTTGACGATAACTTCGCACTTAGATCATTCTGCGAGCGTCCATTTTTCATTATGCATGTCATATTACTTGCTATATCATTTCATGCATGATGAATTAGCTTCATAAGTTGAAGTGGATCTCCACAAGTACAACCTGCCATGTGCATTTGCAATCCAAAAGCAAATTACTTATATGCACATCTTCAAGGGGAGCCCTTGCAACTTATGAAGACAATTCCCTATCCTTACAATTTCACATACTTTATCCCGTTGAAAACTTCAACGGTTTGTCATCAATCACCAAAAGGGGAGATTGTAAGTGCATCTAGTGCCACCCCTAGTTGGTCTTGGAGTATTGGCGACAAAGTTGGTTGAGGACTAATGCGTTTGTGAGAATTGCGAGGATACTTGAGTAGTGTCCCTCATTGATTCGGTTTACCTAGGAGATGACCCTAAAATGTATGAAGACATTGAAGACAATGGTGGTATGAGAAGATATTCATATTGAAGACTATGACATGAGAAGGCGGTCGTGAAGACTTTGGGCCTTGAAGGCGTAATGGTTTCGTTGTTTCCTTTTCTTCTTTGTTGAGTCATAGGAACCACCGTCTTTGTTAAGTGGGGTCCAAGTGAACTAAGTCGAGTGGTGAAGTGATGCTCAACCCAAATCCTATGTCTTGGCGAAGATGATGAGAGAAATCTTATCGAGTGGATGAGTCGACTTTGCTTGCAGCCCAAGTAAAGTTGCAGCGTGTGTTTGAAATCGACCGTTGGAACACGTGTCGGTTCCTTAATGATCAAGGTCATTTTGGACAAATCAGGTCGGGTTGCCTAGTGGCTATAAATAGCCCACCCCTACACCATAAATTGGTGGCTGCTCGGAGTTTGTGCGGCTTTTGTCGTTTGAGAGCAACCCACCTCGAAGCATTTGAGAGAGAGAAATCCTTGCGAGGACAAAGCCCAAACACCCGAGCCAAGAGTGTTAGGCATCCTTGAAGTCTTTACATGCGTGTGACTGAAGACTTATTACACTTGAGGCTGTGAATCCTCCGGCCCGGTTAGGCGTCGCATTCTGAGCATCCAAGAGTCATTGTGGATTGCCGGTGAGCGAAGTCTGTGAAGTTTTGGAAGTCTCCTTGAAGACTTACGAGTGATTGGGTGAGGTGGGTGTCCTTAGCTCAAGGGAATAAGGTGAAGACACGGTCTTGAGTTAAATCTCAGCCTCCCTAACGGATGTCACAGTTGTCCGACAAGCTGGGCCCAGTCCAACAAATCATGTGTCTTCAACAAGCAAGCTGGTTCTATCCTTCCAACCTTACTTAAGTTTGTCTTCATGAAGTCATTGCTTATCTGTTTATCTGTTTGACTTCATTGCTTGACTACTATTGTTGATTGGCTTCAGACTATCTTCCTTCCTGATCCTTACTACCTTACTCCTATTAGTCCTGTACTTTCACATCATTATATACTTGACTATGGCTTGTTTAGGGTAGTTTATCTTCCGCTGCATATCAATTAGGATGTTTCTGTTGTTTGTCTTCGAAACCTACAAGTTTTGAAGACTTTCATAAAAATCGCCTATTCACCCCCCCCCCTGTAGTCGATACTAGCACTTTCAATGCGGAATTGTCAGAAGGTGCATCATTTTGCGTACCTCAAAACCTGTCAGTAAACTTCTGACGGCTTCATGCAATCCGCTCTCAGCGGATGAGATCCTTTCAATCTCCATACTCATTAATGCACGGTGATCTTACGAGATGAGCGGTGCCGAGCAAATCCTTGACTCCTCCGACCGTACACGGTGGTGTCGGACTTGTCCGATACCTTTTTGAAGCGGGGCGGAGGGCTTTGAGAAATATGGCGCCTTCGGCTCGCGGTGCCGGAAAACCCTTGGCGGCGACACCTCGGGGTCGCCCGCCTGCGCCTGTGATGCGGCGAGGCGTTTAGCTCTCAATCATCTCGGGACGAAGATCCCGAAGATGAGCTCTGGCGAAGGGCTGAGATCCGAACTACAAGGTAAACTTCAGTTATCTTCGCCGAGAAATAGGGCAGGATATCCTTTATTTTAATAAAAACTCCCCTTTTACTTACGGCTCGGTGGAGGCTGATCCCCTCGGGGGCATAATCGGCGAGGCATCTCTCGGTGAGACTCTCGGCGAAGATTTCTTCCCCGCTTTGAGACCATGGTCTCCGGGTCTTTAAGCGGTCCTCTTCTTACCTTGGATGGAGGATTCTCGATCCCTCCTTTCTGACAACCTCCTTTGAGCGGTAGCTTCCTTGTTCCTCCTTCACCTTCTTCCAAAGGCGCAACCTCCGGCATCACTGGTCGACACGGGATCGGCATGGTCTCGGGGAGGGCGGACACTGATTAACTTTGCTTTCGCTATCCACTCCTGTTCAAGGACAACTCTTTTAAGAGCAAATTCATGATAAATATGGGATAGCGTAATAAAGTGCAGGGCTACTTACTTGAGTATCCGGGCGATTGCAGCTCAGACCTGCGTCATCGGTCAAGTCCGGACACATCGTTTGTGATCCGAAGAAAAGCTTGTACATCTCCACAGGCGTCGCGCCCATAAAATGTTGGAGAGCTCGTGGTCCCTCTGGGTTAAATTCCCACAGGCAGAGGGGGCGACATCTGCAGGGCAGGATGCGATGAATCAGCATGACCTGTGCTACTACGACCAGAGTGATCTCTCTCTCTATGAGATCTTGAATGTGGCCCTGCAGCAAGGGCACGTCCTTGGACGGCCCCCAGTCAAGTCCTTTATTGACCCATGACGCCAGCCGCGGTGGAGGACCCGAGCGAAAGGCAGGAGGCGCCACCCATTTGGTGCCCCCGGGAGCTGTGATATAAAACCACTCTTGTTGAGCCCTCGGGCCACGGAGCATCAGCATTCTTTCTTATAACAGCCCCTCACTTTCTGCCCGGCTGCCCTTGATCATCTTGGCTCCACTTTGAAGGTCTTGAGCCACAATCCGAAGTGGCGGCAATGCGGAGGAAGGCCGCATCTGACAATGAACGATGAGATGTGGAGGATGGACTCCAGATCCAAGTCGTGAAATTCCAACCCATAATAAAACATGAGCCCCCTCACGAAGGGGTCCGTCGGGAAGCTTAACCCCCAAAGGAAGTGAGACACGAATACCATGCTTTCACCAGGCTTGGGAGTAGGAATAACCTGCCCTTGGGCAGGCAGCCTATGCGAAATTTCGCCGGTTAGATACCTGGCATCTCTTAGCTTTAGCGCGTCTTCTTCCATAATGGAGGAAGGCATCCACCGACCTTCTTGGTCGGGCGGACATCATCGAAGGTCGAAGCCCCATGTCTGGAGCTTTGGGTGTTGGAACTTCGGCGGAATCGATTGAGATTAAAAGAAAGAGTGGAGCCTTGGTCTCTTTATAAAGAGGTTGAATACCAAGAGCCTTCCCGTGACCATTTGGGACTCGCCCGATAGAGGAGACATGCCAGCGAGACGCGGTTGGGTTACTGCGCCCGTATTGATGAGATTCGGAATAAGGGACACGATCTGCTTTGACAAGGCGTGCCAAGAAACCACCTCGCTAAGCTTTGAGGTGGAGCAGTAAAAGCGATTGAATAAAGACTTGGCGTGGTGTGATGTCACGCCATGGAATCGTCGGTGATTGAATTTGTGTAAATATTATTCTCTCTATGGTGGTATGTGGAACTTATTTTGCAGTCGGACACTATCCTTGTGTTCAAAATCTTCTATGAAGTATTAGGAGGAGGAGCCCGCCTTGCAATGCGAAGACAATATATGCGCCGGACTCGTCGTCATTGAAGCTGGTTAGGGACTCTTGAAGGAGTCCGGACTAGGGGTGTCGGATAGCTGAACTATCATCTTCGACCGGACTCTGGACTATGAAGATACAAGATTGAAGACTTCGTCCGTGTCGGATGGGACTTTCCTTGGCATGGAAGGCAAGCTTGGCGTCTGAGATATGTAGATCTCCTACCATTGTAACCGACTACTGTGTAACCCTAACCCTCTTGGTGCCTATATAAACCCGAGAGGGTTTTAGTCCGTGGGACGAACAACAATCATACCATAGGCTAGCTTCTAGGGTTTAGCCTCTACGATCTCGTGGTAGATCTACTCTTGTACTACCCATATCATCAATATCAATCAAGTAGGAGTAGGGTTTTACCTCCATCGAGAGGGCGAACACAGGTAAAACATCATGTCCCTTGTCTCTGTTACCATCCGCCTAGGCCTTACAGTTGGGACTCCCTACCGAGATCCGCGGTTTGACACCAACATAGAGTCTTGTGCTTTGAGCTTGAGCCAATCCTTTTGTCCTTAGCATTTTGAGGGGTCCACATTTCTCATCCATGCCATGCCAAACATTGAGCTTTCCTGAAATATTTATCTTGAAATAGCATTAGCTCAATGAGCTATATGTTGTTAGGAATTACCAAAACCACCGGGGATAGTTGCACTTTCAAGCTGCTGAAGATGCTAGTCTTCGATAGGCTAAACCTTCCTCCTCTATTACGGCATTCTGCGATTCGGTCCACAGATACAAACCTTCCATTTGATACCAATGCATACTTAGTATAGATCGATGCTTGCAGTACTTTGGATGAGTACTCACGGTTGCTTTGCTACCTTTTCCCCCTTCTTTCTTCTTTCCGGTTGATGCAACGGATGGTGGATCCAGGGCGGATGCCACCGCCGATGGATGCTACTACGTGGAGACCGCCCGGCGACCGGGGAGTAGTTAGGAGGTCCCAGGGAGGAGGCCTTGTCTCTTCGATCATTGTTGCTTTTGTGCTAGCCTTCTTAAGGCATCCTTGTTTAACTTATGTCTGTATTCAGATATTGTTGCTTTCATGAGACTCTTGTGTATCGAGCTATGTATTGAGCCCTCGTGCCCCCTAGCTTGTAATATAAAGCTTGTATTATTTTATTTGTGCTTAGAGTTGTGTTGTGATATCTTCCCGTGAGTCCCTGATCTTGATCGTACACATTTGCGTGTATGATTAGTGTACGATTGAAATGAAGGCGTCACACCTTCGCACCCGCAACGCCGCTAATTACTCTTGCCTTCCAAAATAACTCCTTGCATGGCTCCCGGAAAGAAAAACCACCTCACATCATCCCACAACATCCACCACTCCCCAGCGTCGTCCACGCAGCCTTGCCCATGCCCATTGCACTCCCCAATGCCTCTCTGCATTGCCCAGCGCGGCTCCTCCAGTGAGCATAACATCACGCCTGCTTGGGATCCATCCGTCCTTCACGCTCCCGGCCGATGTTGCGGGCGGAGACCTCTGCCCCATGATCTAACCCCAAGGCGCCACCGGAGGTGGAAGCGATGATGTTGTTGCCCCACGCGATCTGACGACGCCCATGGCAACACCGAAGGACCGCTGCTGCCGTATCTCCTCGTCGCCTGACGCAGCCCTTCATATAGAGCTGATCCTAACGAGGAGCTCACGTCGCCTCCATCAAGGTACATGCCCATATGCATTGCCAGTTCCAACTTCTGAGTGCCTTTATCCGGTCTCGACGATGAACCATTGTTGCCCTTCACTGTAGATTCCACAACCAAACACCATGCAAAGTCCTCATAGGCCATTGCAGGCACGCTTCTGATTCCCCAGTGGCGGCCCACCTAGCATTCTCTCCTGTACTTCTGCCTGCGCCCTTGGCATCCTGTCTTGGCCCGCTCTTTGTACCACTGCCTACCGGTGGCTGCGGTGGGTCGCCCACATATACCATCTATCGTGTCCATGAACGCAAGAGGCTGGCTAATGAGGGGGCCGTTGAACTCTTCTGCGACAGCCACAACAATAAGGGATCTACAGGGATACATCCATAAATCATGAACTTGAGGCCATTAGGTTAATATATGTTCATCTTATATACATGATATGTTCGTATTCAGAGAAGTATTGAGGTGTGAAGTTAGTATTTGAAATATTGATGCTCCACGGCATGTGTATTGTTGTGTAGCTCTTGGCTCTCTGTATCAACCTTCGATAGCATGAAGGCACACCCCTGTTCTTGGTATGTATCTACAATTTTTTTCATGTTTTAGTTCTCTTAATCATTGATAGATCATGTCTTGTGATCGATGTTATTTTGCTAGAGTTGTAATCTGATCCATGTATAAACAAACTTGTAATATATATGTATTCTTTTAAAGTTCTTCATAAATCCCTTGAAACATTCTCGAGGAAAAGCATACGAAGGCCATATGAGTCCCCTTTTACTACATAGGCTCAAAATTATTGTATTGTGAATATGTCCAATATTTTTTTTCATGTAAGCAAGCAGTAGTTCAGCCATTGTTGCAGTTTTAGCTATTCTTTATTACCACATCCAACAATGTTTCTTAATTTGTTGTTTAATAGAATTAACAAGATAGTTTTTATAACTTACTGCGGAGGTATATGCTAAGATTGTCTCGACCCCATGTCTCCTTCATACTAATTATGTTGATGGATTAATTGGTTGAATGTGATTCTTATCTCCTCGTATTTTTTTTATAGTTTGACGACCAGATCAGATTTGAGATGAATTTATAATGATCACATAACTTGCTGTGTTTTTTTCAGCATCAAGGTTTCAGGCAAATGAAAGGCTGGAGTAAGACTTTGGAAATGGCTAAGGCGTCAGCAAAGACATGAGACAATAGGTAAACATTCTTCTATGTGTTCCCCTCTGCTATTAGACTACACTGTTGAAACAGAGAAAAAAAATTCAAGTTGAATTAGTGCTACCAACCAACCTTGGTTTTGTTTCTAACTTTATAGTCCGATATTTCCATATGCGGTGATGCATTGATACAAGATCTTCTGAGGAAAAGTAAGGGCACATGCCCTTCGGGTAAACCAATTGAAAATTTCTTGGTGAATCTTCACTTTTAATGCAAGTTCACTAGATGACTCTGATATATTTAGGTAGCATTTGGTTGCTTGGATGGGAGATTGCCACTAGCTTCTAGAAGTCATGGTTTTATTTGTTTATGCGAATGGATAGGATAGGTTTATATCCCATTTAAAAGCGAATATAGCTCGAACCGAGCAAATTCAAGTGGTAAAACAACTTCGGGTGGTGAGCCATTTCTTGCCCCCTTGGTTAAGCTTAAACATAGCGTATGTATTTATCTTAGAAATATTCACTTGGGGCATTTGTTGAACAACTCCTTTTTGAATCATAGAAATGGTCTTGGCCAAATGCCTGGTCGATTATTCAACAATCATCTACCGTTTGTAGACTCTTCACATGCATATACCTCTGGTTCGTGTAACATCTATAATTGATGACTTCCAGTAACTTTACACCGAAGTATTTATTAATGCGGAAATTTATTTACGTGCCACTGGTAACACTTGTATGTCATTGCTTATGTCATTACATTTGTGCTACCATTTCCGAGATAAAGGGTATTTTTGGACGTATCGTTCCAGCATCTCTTTATATTCGTATCAACTTCTCGAAGCTTTGTCTGGATTTTGGTCCTATTGTAGTCAGTTTGACCACCTACTTTATTTTGTACCTTTGCTGAACAAGCCAAAATGTAAATGCTAGAGATGCTATGAGCACTTCAGGTCCAACACCAGCATTGTTTTAAAAATAGAAGAAAACAAAAAATGGTTAAGCCATCTACAATTTTTGGAGAAGTCCACTGGAAGAACATCATGAGCACATTCTAACAAGATTCTTCATTAAGTCAACTTGGGCACAATAATTTTCTAAAATAGAGGATGTCATTTTTAAGGAAGATGGTGAATATTTTCAAGAACAAAAAAGTGACTTCCCTTTTCTTTCTTTTGCATGGTGAAAGTCCGATATGTTAATGACTACATGTATTGCTTAAAGAAACTAAGTTATTTGAAGAATGTTGTCGTGCTATTTGGAATTTCACAAACCTGCTTCATTATTGTCTAGTATATAAATGAATAAACTATTGATTTATCCATTTGCAGATCTTGCTTTAACACAATTAACATTTGTTAGATAAATATGATTGTATTGCAAAATCTGATATGCGAGAAGCCGAGAAGCTATGGAGATGTGATGTTAGGATGTTGAAGAAACATGGCCTCTACGTTCTTCAACCGCTTTCAGAAGTTGGGCTCCAATCAAAAGAAGAATTGATTCTTCAAGATGGAATTTATTACGCTTCATAGTAGATGGCATTTCTCTCTCAAAGAAAGTAGATGGCATTTCTTCATTTTTGACCACCTTTTGCTTTTGTCTGTATATTGGATTGTTTTACGAGATGTGATATTATGTTTATGAAGTAATAATGAATTCAATTCAAAGTTCTACCCCTGCGTGTGAGCATGTGGAATTAAACAGATTACAGTTTGCGACGATCCAATCAGAAAGAAATGGCTCTACTGACAGGTGGCACTGCTATCCCCACTGCCCTTGCTCTTGGATCATAACTCAAGCACATATTTGTGTGCGTGATATCTTTGCGTGCATGTGTAACGCCCCGGATACAACGTTCCATATTCGTAACTCCAACTCTTGCCTTTTCCGGAGATGCGATATGATATTTCCTCTGTGGTTGGGTTTTGTCTTTTGTTTTGCATTGTGTTCATGTCATGCATTTCATCATCGCATCATCCGCATTGCATCGGCATTGTCTTCATAAAACTCGTAGCCGTTCGCAGTTGCCCTTTCTATCTTTGCCTCCGTTGTTATTTTGTCAGGCCCTTGTTCTTCGTTTTCCCTCTTGCCTAAACCGGAGTCTCTCTCAGACCCCTCGCGTGCGCGTCCGAAACCTTTCCCGAACCCGACCCGAGCAGTCGTCACCGTTGGATCCGGATCATCCCCTAACATCTACAAAACATCTCTGTTTTCTTATTTGGCCTTCCCTACCTATTTATTCTCATCCATCGGATTTCGATCGGATGATCCAAACTCCTCTCTTTCTCATATTTATAGTCTAACCCTAGACCCTATCTTGTCCCATCCATCCATCCCCTCACCCTTGCCGCCACCCTCTTCCTTGTTCTTGGGAGCTTGTCCCATCGCGCCACCAACCCCTCTCTCCGCCGGGATCCCTCACGATCCACCTACCTCTCCTCGATTTCAGCCACCACGAACCTCCCCAACCAGCGCTCTCCTCTGGATCCCTCGATCCTGTGGCGCCAGCGCTCTGCGGAGAGAGGCGAGGCTCGATCCCTGCTCATGCCCAAGCTCCTCCTCCATGGCGCGCCGCGCCAGCCAGACAACCACCGGACTCGCCCGCCTTCCCGTCGACCACGACCAGGCCAAGCCTCGCCGTCCCTTGCCTCCCCTTGTCGTCCCTCTCTCTCCGGTGCTAAACTCTCCTCGTTTCTTCCGCGAGGAGCAGTGATGAATCGTGGCACCACCACCGAGGCTCGCCGCTGCAGGAATCACCTTCTTTGGCTGGAGATCGTGTCCTCGTCTGGATCCGGTCGATTCTGCCGTCCACAGTAGCGTCCTTCTCCTTCCTTGGTCTCCTCTTCCCTCATCTCACCCCTCTCTCGGTTCTCTTTGTAGTCTTTGCAGCCTTACACTTTGTCGTCGTGCACGAAACCGACAAAGGCTCAACACCATGGACTTCCCCCCCTCTGTCCGAAGCACCGGCGCTTTGTCTTCGCCGCCACCAGCAGGGCAGGGCTCCCATAGCGCCACCGCCGTCCTGCCTGTCCCGAGAGCTCCCGCCCTCGGATCGGGTCGCCTCCGCCCGGTTCCTCTCGCGGCGTCGCCCGCGGCGCCACCCTTCGCCAAGACACATCGCCGCGCGGCGCATATACATTGCTGGGCCGCCGCGCCAAGTTCCTCTGCCTCCTCTG
>JAHHZJ010002517.1:0-23204 GCA_021437245.1 Aegilops speltoides
ACCGTAGCTCGGGCCCTTGTGGGGGCCCGAGTTCCTTTGCTCCGGGTGTCTGGCGTCGTGGCGGGCGTGGTTGGAAGCCCTTCTGCCGACCGCGCTGCCAGCAGTGTGAGCTGTCGAACTGTCGCGTCGCCCGGCCTGCGCGCCACATGGACCATGAGCTGCTGGGCATGGGTCGCTGGCGGCTGCTCTGTGGCGAGCCAAGCCGCCAGTGTCGGGTTGCCCTTTGTGGCGGACATGGTGATGGCGATGCGATGGGGCCAGAAGTGGCGAAGGTGGATCGGCGCACCCTACTGGCGCCCAAATGTCGGATTCGGGTTACAGCAGACCCTTGGGTTCGAACACTTTGGGGCTGTGGCGAGATTTAGCCCTCTACCTACTGCTCCCCACCGACTCGCTAGGATCTAAACTACGGAAGGAACAACATAAAGAGACACATAGTTTATACTAGTTCAGGCCACCATTGCGGTGTAATACCCTACTCCGGTGTGTGGTGTGGTGGATTGCCTCTTGGGCTGATGATGAACAATACAAGGAAGAACAGCCTCGCTGAGTACATTCTTGGTGGGCGATGAACTGCTAGGAGGAGTTAGATCACTTTGTATCTCTGGTTTCTTAGCGAGGATCATGTCGTCTCTACCTTGTGGTGGCTAGTCCTATTTATAGGCAAAGGCCTGGGCCTCTCCCAAATATTGGCGGGAAGAGCGCAGCGATTGGCCATTTGAAGGGAACATCTGGTACACTTATCGACTAAAGTTGGTCTTCGCTGTCAAAGGCTCTGGTGGTGGCCTTTGCTTGGGCTCCCAATGACTTCCTTCCTGCTTGTTGGGCTGGTCTTGGTCTTTTGCACGAAATGGATGCCTTTGCTTGATGCTCTCGCTGTGCTTGCTCCCTTTGCACCAAAGAGGAAAGGAGGACACTGCTGTGGTGGCGCCCGTGGCGCCCTTGGTAGTCATGGCTTGCATCATGGGCACCTCGCGAGGTACCCGCCTTGATCTCTCCGCCTCCTCGTGAGCCAGCTGATGAGGCCGTGCGAGAAGCTCCTTGTCGTCCATACCTGTGAAGCTTGGCCCCTCAAGGGTCTTGAGCTCGTGTTGATGAAGATGGCCGTCTTGGGCCCTTTTGAGCCATGCCTTGCGGCCATGACAGAGCAAGTCTGGGACCCGTTCCTAGAACACCGGCAGTGCCCCGTGGCCCACAGGAACCATCGCAGTTGTTTTCTTGAGGATCTTTGCATAGAAGACTAGGCCGGCGTCTATGCTCGGGTCTGCAGCATCGATAAACCCAATGGTTGAGCTCATCGCGGGCTGGTCTGTTCACATCACCTCACAGGATCGTTGGTGTCAGCCTTCTCATGCAATAACCTCGGAAACTTGTAGGATCGAAAGTATGTCTAGAGGGGGTGATTAGACTACTTGACAATATAAAAATCAGCCTTTTGATAAAGACAAGTTTTTGGCAGATTCACAATGATGATCAAGTCAAGTATCACCCTACACATGCAATTCTAGAGTATAGGCAGCGGAAAGTAAATTGCACATGTAGTAAAGAGAGGTGGAGAAAGCAAGCGCAATTTGGAACACGGAGATTTTTCTCGTGGTTCCGATAGGTGGTGCTATCGTCAATCCACGTTGATGGAACTTCAACCCACGGAGTAGCAGCTGCGAGAGTCCACGGAGGCTCCACCCACGAAGGGTCCGAAGAAGCAACCTTGTCTATGCCATCATGGCATCATACGGAGGCTAGCCTTACGGGGTAGATCTTCACGAAGTAGGCGATCTCCTTGCCCTTACAAACTTCTTGGTTCAACTCCACATCTCGTGGAGGCTCCCAAGCGACACCTAACCAATCTAGGAGGCACCACCCTCCAAAAGGTAATAGATGGTATTGATGATGATGAACTCCTTGCTCTTGTGCTTCAAATGATAATCTCCCCAACACTCAACTCTCCTCACGATTTGGCTGTGGTGGAAGAAAGGATTGAGTGGAAAGCAACTTGGGAAGGCTAGAGATCAAGCTTCATATGGTGGGAGTGGAGCTACTTGATCTCAACACAAGGGTAGGTAGTTTCTTCTCGAAATGTAAGGTAGGAGTGGTAGTTCTTTCGATGGCTCTCTCCACGAATGAAGAGGGGTGGAGGGTATTTATAGCCTCCACAAAAATCCAACCGTTACACATTTGACCAATCTCGGTCGGACGAAGTTGACAACTCGGTGAGACCGAAAGTTCAAATCATGTGAGCGTTGGGATTTTCGTGGGACCGAAAATACAATCTCGGTGAGTCCGATTCTTCCAAAGACTAGAGCTTGCCAATCTCGATGGGACCGACTTCATCATCTCGGTGACACCGATTTGATGAGAAGGATTCTGAAGCTTGGCAACTCAAGTTTCGGTGAGACCGAGTTAGAATCGGAAAATCCGAAATTTCTAGGGTTTGGCTTTATGGTGAGGTGGTTCATCTCGGTGTGGTGAGTTTAGGAAATCGGTGGGACCGAGATTACTTATGAGTGTATTATGGAAGTGAGAGTTCTTGATAGTTTAGGAGATGTATCACTAAGCACTTTGAGCAACGGATCATTAACATAACCTCATCCCTTTTAATAGTATTGGCTTTCCTATGGACTCAATGTGATCTTGGATCACTAAACCAAAATGGAGTCTTGAGCTTTTGCCAATGCTTGCCTTAGCATTTTGAGGGTCCACTTCTTGATCATTGCCATACCCATATCTGAACTTTCGAAATGATTCTCAAGAAACTATTAGTTCAATGATATATATGTTGTTATTAATTACCAAAACCACGGGGATTAGTTGCACTTTCAATCTCCCCTTTTGGTAATTGATGACAACATATAGATCAACCGACAAAGGATATAATCAATGAATAATATAAATCGCTTTGAGAAGTATGTGATAAGCAAGAGCTCCCCTAAATTTGTGCATTATTTAAGATTTGGTTTGAATGCAAATGCACAATCGATTAGGATCATGGGTCACTCTTCCATGTCACATACATCTTGGTGGGCCACAAAATGATAAGAATGAATAGCATGCACCCAATCACCAAGACATGAGTAAATGGTCATACAAGATATGAATAGCATATGATAAGCATTAAGCACACATTAAGGCATAATGCGACCAAGCACTCATCAAAGTGAAACAAGCGTAGTATCAAACACAGGAATGTCTCGAAAAACCTCGAAAATCAAAAGTATCTCAAAAGACAAATGAGCGAAGAGCAAAAGCGCAAAAGACACACTCTCTCTCTCGAAGTCCATGATCTATACAATTTCTCCCCTTTGGCAACAAGTTACCAAAAGTTCGAAAAGTATAGAGCTAAGCGTCACTAGGGACTCTGTGGCGGCTCTGTTGCAGGTTGAGGTTGGAGTTGAGATGGCAGCATCGGGAACTGTGATGTCTGTGGAGCTGAAGTGGTCACTAGAGCTAGTGGGCCGTGGAGTGTGGGAGGTCTTTGAGGCTGTAGTCCGGTGTGCATCCTTTGGAATAGCGGTGATCGAGGTCTTGTGGGAAGGGCAGGCTGTTCATAATCATCTGGACTAGGTCATCCTGCATCTCACGCATGAGCTCTCCTTCTCCCTCTTTGCTTCCTCGATATCGCCTCAAGCTTGTTGTGAGTGACTTGCACTTGTCGCTTCACATCGAGCATGGATCTTGTCTTCAACAATCCTCTCAAGGCTCTCTGAGGGTACAATCTTGGCAGGGTTGTTCAATCCTCGGTAGCTTCAAGGGCTGCTCTCAACACTCTTGGGTTTAGCTGCTGCTCTCTTGCTTCCTTCTCAGCTTTAGCTTTCTTGGCAGCTTCAACCTTTGCTTGACCTTCAAGGCGTTGGGTCCTCCTCATCCATCACAACTCATTGTCCTCATGCTCGGCTGCGGTGGCAAGTGTGGTCTATCCAACAAGTATGTGCCCGTGCCAAACTTGGCATTGATAAGCATCTGAATGTGGGGCAAATCCACGACCTCTTACAGTCGCTGCGTCCTCTTGATGGTCTCAACTATCAAATCCATCACCTTGAAAGGTGCCTTCTCATCAAGTATATGCAGCATGTTGATAGAATATCCTCCGATCATGCGATGATCTCCAGTTGGGCATCAAGGTATGCCTCGAGAATAGTGTTTGTGGTAGGTAGACCTGCGGAGATGATACGAGCAGCTTCATTTCCACATCCTTAGTGGTACCTCTTGTACATATTCTTCATAGATTCATGGTTCTTCTTGGGAATACCATAGACATCAACATCATCCTCTCTCGCCTTGGAGCATTCAGCAGTCTGCCCATTCTTCCGTTGAAGAGAATCTTTGGCCTTGATCATCCATGTGATCTTTCCATCGGGATAGAAATGAGCGTGGCATAGAATTGCATAATCATTTCACATTCCAATCATCACTTTTGACCAACAAAATCTGCAACACCACATGCGGTGAAGTTCTCATGCACATGTGGAAAGAAGTCTCGTGCTCTTCCTTGTCAATGTATGCCTAGTCAACATAGCGAGTTATGCGCAACTATGGGCTTCTTGTCCATCAACCAGATCTCATAGAAGTCCTGCTTGCTCTACGGTGTGGAATCTTGGATCAACAACAGTTCTTCTCCTCACGGCATATGGATCAGCTTGTCTCCATAGCCGAGACCTCTATCCTTTCTTTCCTTCATGTTCTCGCTTGAGGATGAGCATCATTGTGAAGTGGCAATTTACGGAAGTTTAACAAAGCGGTGCCTCATCATCGACACGGTGGTGGCACATTATCTTTCTTCTTCTCGAAGGGGATGTTCTGGCGGTCTTCTTGGGCTTGGCGGCGAGGCTTGGCTTGAGCTGCCTTTCTTTGGAAGCAGATGGCTTGGACTTAGAAGGGCTCCGCCACGATGGCATCACCCATGAACTTGACTTGAGGAGGAGGCTGGGGTGCTTCCTCATCCTCATCTTCTCTGCTGCATCATCATGCACAATCCTCTTCCTCTTGGAAGTTTTCTTCACCTTGCGAAGTTCCCTCTTCCATACTCAGCTTCTTGGGCAGTGGACTTCTTCACTTTCTTGGTGCCTTTCTTGGTTCTTGCCCTTGATGCTCTTTGGCAACAACTTTTCTCTTTGGCTTGGAGAACTTCTTCCTCAACAATGAAATCAGAATCTTCTTCATCGAGTTCCTCTTCTTTCGGCCGTGGTGGCTGCGGAGGCAAACCACTTGGTGTGCTCCTTCACCATCATCTGGCTGTTGGCCTCGGGACTAGTGCCCTCTGGAATATCACAATTGGTGACTCGGACCTGTTACGGCTGTCCGGCATCGACATGGGACAACTTTGTGAATAGATTAGGTGTGGCAGTAGAAGAGTTATCACAAACTAGAAGATTTTGCAAAAAAATGAGTTCAAATTTCAGTTTTAGGTTTTCCGAGAATGCATTTGGTCGGACCGAGTTTAAAATTCGGTGAATCCAAGTGTTCAACGAAGCATTCACACCACTTTCGGTTGGACCGAAGTGGGTTTGATCTGCCGAGAACACTAGGGTTTCACTAAATCCTCATTTGGTCGCACCGATTTGCACCTCGGTTGGACCGAAAGGTGCGATCATGGCGAAGGCCAATCGGTCATACCGAGAATGTAAATCGGTCTCACGAGATGTTTCGGAAACCTAACCTAAAACTTTTACTCGAATTTGTTTAACGAACTAATCTGGTGTTAGGAAGATCTCAAACGTGGCAAGATGCTAGGCAAACCAACGTGCATTGAATCGGAGATGGGACACAGTGGGATCAAAACTCACCTAACTTGGTGGAGTTCCTCTTGGCGGCGCGAGAAGATGTCCGTTGCGCGGAGACTGCGGCGGCGCCTGGCGGCACGGAGGCGATCCGGAGACCACGGCGGCGGCGGCAAGGTGTGGGGGCAAGGCTTTTGAAGTAAGGAATCAGCGCGCTGCCCTCGGAATATATACCCCTTTCTTTGTCGGTGGGACCGAGTTGTAAACTTCGGTGGCACAGATGGATCTGAGGAGTTATGCCGGTCACGCCCGAAATTACCTTCGGTTTCACGGTGAAAACCTAGATCAATCAAATGCTTTTGGTTGACCGAGTTTGGTGGGTTAGTCGACCGAAATCACTTAGAAGGTTTTGGAAGTTAGTTTGACGGATCGGTGGCTCAAGTGCTCCTCTTTCGGAGGTCCAAAATGACTTTCAAAGTTTGTGATGTAAGCATGAATAGAATTTGAGACAAGAAAGCATAGATAGCTAGGGGAGAACTTAGGCATTCTTGTCCATCCATTTGGTCAGAAAAATCCAAAGACCAAAACAACAAATGGATGTCCTCGAATGGATAAAATCATGCATCCAACATGCTCACACAATAAGATAGCAAATGAAATATGTGTCAAACATGCACAATAAAACTCTAGCTACTATCACACAATTTGGCCGATGACTAGGTCATCTTTATATGAGTATATTGACTTAGAGTCAAATGAGAACATTTGATCATAGGTCATACTCATCGTTTAAGCACAAGTGGGGTTACCACTTTTACATAAAACATTGATGTGTTCACATCATTTGAAGATGCTTTAGCTCAATTCTTTAGAGCAAAGCTCCCCTAGATGTAGAACCCCTTTTAAAGGTCCAAACTAACCTTGGGTTGTCGTGAAGACTTCATGTAGATGTTGAAGATGTGGATGCTCAATGTTGATGAAGATCATCAAGAGTTGGGAGCAATCCTTTGGATTGGGCACTTTCAATACCTACATGGGTTAGTCCACAAGGAACAAACAAGGATATCCATGGACATAGATTGAAGTTCACAATAGATGATGTCCATGAAAGCAATGATACCTTGTCCCTTGACTTACCAACAAGAGGTTTGTGACTCCATGAACTAGTGCACAATGTGGAGTTGATTGCACAAGTTCTTGCCAAAATGAATGTGAGTGAAGTATGTTGGCGGAGTCACCCTCAAGAACTCTCTAGTTCTTCTTCTTGGGATCCACATCATCTTGATGGGAATCCTTGGGGTTATAGTTGAGCTTGACAGTAGAACTTGGCGTTTCCTTGGGAACCCACTTGACCATGGCTAGGGTGCTTCAATAAATGCATCAATCTCCTCTTGAAAGCTTGTCCTTGCCTTTTAGCTTGTGGTCTTGTGGTGGAAGGTCATCTTGAGCTTGTTCCACATTGGAAGAAATAGGATCATACTTCTCCTTTTGAGAAACAAACTTTGGAGTGGGATATTGACCTTCTTCCCATTCAACACCCTCGGCGTTGAACTTTTCGCTCAAAACCAATTCCTTGATTCTTAGGGTGCCTTCCTTGCTTGCGAACAATTTCCTCAAAGTTCTTGCTTCCGGCAAGGCTCTTGTAACACCTTTCTCTATAATCCCTTTCAATAAACTATTTTCTTGCTCAAGTGTAACTTGGCTTGAAACATTATTAGTGGAATCAAGAGAACTACTAGAGTAACAATATTGGATTTAGCATGGTTTATTGTTACTACTAGATGAAGAATTTTTCTTATGCTTGTCATGCTTAGTTTTAATGGGTGGCAGAGAAATTAGACAAGAGAAGTCGTTTGGCAAGATATGAAGAACTCTTCTTTGAGAAGATGCGTCATTGATTGCTTTTAGAAACTCATGTTCTTGCTCTAGATTGAGCTTCTCGGCGTAGCTTCTCATGAGATCTTAGGAGCTCTCTATGAGTCTTCTTGAGTTGTTTCATGAGCTAACTTAAGAGTGTTTAGTTCTTTAGTTAGACTCTCAATCTCCTTCATAGCATTGTCATTCGACTCTTCTGAGCTATAAAGACTACTAGCATGTTCATCATTACTAGGCTCACTAGATTTGTCATGTAAAAGCTCATCTTCACCAAGCAAGTCATCCTCATCACTATCAAGTCAATGAATTCAGGGTGTGATACCTTGGGGCCTTTAGCCATGAAGCATCTTCCAATTCCTCATTTGGTGAATCAAATAAGTCATAGGAGTTGGAGTTGGAGGGACACTGAGAGCAAGACGGCAACACCTTCATCTTGTTTGTAGTCGAGAGTTGGAGTGATAGCTTCTTCGGAATGATTGTCGGAGTCGGGACGGAGACCCATTCTACCTACATGAGCTTGATGTTTTCTTCTTGTGTAGCTCCTTGATGACTTGTCTTTCCTCTCAGAATCCTTGCTTCTCGAGAGGGTCTTCGTTCATACGATCATCTCTACTCCTTCTCTCTTTCCGAGTGACTCTTCTCTTGAGCTTCTTCTTCTTGGGATTCTTCTCTTCTCTTGTGGGGAGCGAACACTCCATTTGAGTAGTTCAAGGTCTTCCACAATGATGTGATTCGATCCGACTAGAAGATCTCTTTTCATCATATGATCTAGACTTTGAGCTTCTCTCTTTGCTTCTACTCTTGTATAGGAATTTGTTGAAGTTCTTCACCATTAGGCTTCTATCTTCATTGGAAACTAGCTTGTCACTTGAGGTTGTGGGAGCATCAACTTGTAGCTTTATAAGCACCACTTGACTTGTTGTGAAGCTCTTCCTTATCTTTAAGTGTCATCTCATGACAACAATTCTTCCAATGACTTGGTTGGCTTGAGATTCTTGTAGTTTGGCATCATTTGGATCAAAGTGCACCGCGTGTCATACTTTCCATCAAAAGCTCGAGAATCTTCTTGATGATGAATCGATTCGGTCATTTCTTACGCTTCCTAAGCCGATCAATCTCATTTGTGAATGAGCAAAGCCTAGAAGTACATTTCAGCGACTCCTTCACCTTCCTTCATCTTGAACTTGTCAAGTTGACCTTGAAGAACATCTAGCTTTGATTCCTTCACGGACTCGGTACCTTCGTGCATTTCGACCAAAGTATCCCAAATCTCTTTTGCATTCTCAAGGCGGCTGATTTTGTTGAACTCCTCGGGACACAAAGCATTGAAGAGAATGTCACAAGCTTGAAGCATTGTTTTGCAACATCCATAATTCATCCGTTGTAGCTTCACGATCCGGAACTTTTCCTTCCTCGAAGAATTCACCTTGCAATACAACACAAATAATGCCCCATGGCTTTTGTTATGGCCAGAATATGCATTTTCATTTTATGCTTCCAACTAGCAAAGTTTGAACCATCAAAGTAAGGACCTCTCTGAAAATTACCCTCACTAGGCGCCATACTCTCTAGGTTGTGAAACCAAGCTTATGGAGTCAATGCAATGAAACCAATACAATGGAGACCAAGCTGCGATACCACTTGTAGGATCGAAAGTATGTCTAGAGGGGGTGATTAGACTACTTGACAATATAAAAATTCAGCCTTTTGATAAAGACAAGTTTTTGGCAGATTCACAATGATGATCAAAGTCAAGTATCACCCTACACATGCAATTCTAGAGTATAGGCAGCGCAAAGTAAATTGCACATGTAGTAAAGAGAGGTGGAGAAACAAGCGCAATTTGGAGACAGGAGATTTTTCTCGTAGTTCCGATGAGAAATGATTCTATCGTCAATCCACGTTGATGGAGACTTCAACCCACGGAGGATAGCAGCTGCGAGAGTCCACGGAGGCTCCACCCACGAAGGGTCCTGACGAAGCAACCTTGTCTATGCCATCATAGCCTCGCATACGGAGGCTAGCCTTACTAGGGTAGATCTTCCGCAGTAGGCGATCTCCTTGCCCTTACAAACTTCTTGGTTTCAACTCCACATCTCGTGGAGGCTCCCAGCGACACCTAACCAATCTAGGAGGCACCACCCTCAAAGGTAATAGATGGTGTTGATGATGATGAACTCCCTTGCTCTTGTTGCAAATGATAATCTCCCCAACACTCAACTCTCCTCTACTGATTTGGCTGTGGTGGAAGAAAGGATTGAGTGGAAAGCAACTTGGGAAGGCTAGAGATCAAGCTTCATATGGTGGGAGTGGAGCACTACTTGTCTCAACACAAGGGTGAGTAGTTTTCTTCTCAGAAATGTAAGGTAGGAGTGAAGTAGTTCTTCGATGGCTCTCTCCACGAATGAAGAGGGGGTGGAGGGTATTTATAGCCTCCACAAAATCCAACCGTTACACATTTGACCAATCTGGTGGGACCGAAGTTGACAACTCGGTGAGACCGAAAGTTCAAATCATGTGAGCGTTGGGATTTTCGGTGGGACCAAAATACAATCTCGGTGAGTCCGATTCTTCCAAAGACTAGAGCTTGCCAATCTCGGTGGGACCGACTTCATCATCTCGGTGACACCGATTTGATGGAAGGTTCTGAAGCTTGGCAACTCAAGTTTGGTGAGACGAGTTGAATCGGAAAATCCGAAATTTCTAGGGTTTGGCTTTATGGTAGGTGGTTCATCTCGGTGTGTGAGTTTAGGAAATCGGTGGGACCGAGATTACTTATGAGTGTATTATGGAAGTGAGAGTTGCGATAGTTTGGGAGATGTATCACTAAGCACTTTGAGCAACGGATCATTAACATAACCTCATCCCTTTTAATAGTATTGGCTTTCCTATGGACTCAATGTGATCTTGGATCACAAACCAAAAATGGAGTCTTGAGCTTTTGCCAATGCTTGCCTTAGCATTTGAGGGTCCACTTCTGGTCATTGCCATTCCCATATCCTTGAACTTTCTGAAATGATTCTCAAGAAACTTTTAGTTCAATGATATATATGTTGTTATTAATTACCAAAACCACCGGGGATTAGTTGCACTTTCAAAACTCATTGTAGGGCTGCTAACCATCTTCAAGACCAATTCAAGCATCTCCAATCAAGACCGGTACAACCTTCCTTGAGGTAGGGCCTCATGAGTCCCTATTGGCTCACGGTGCATATACCGCCTATAGCCTGTACATGCATTCAGTGGCCGGGGCTCAATGCCGGGGCTCTCCTGAAAGGAGCCCCTCCACGAGTGGAAGCACCATGCTCCGTGCTGGCCGTCGACCTTGTCGAGATGCTATGCCGTGCAAAGCCGAACTGTATGCTCCATGTGATAAACAAGCCCAGGGGTGGCCTCACGGCCGCTTAACCTCGGGAGCCTCGGGCTCGGTGACTATCCTCTCGCTGCTCTCCCTCGGGAGGTAGTGCGAGGGTGGAGCACGAGGTCTATGCTTAGGTCACGCTGGCAACCCCACCTCCCGAGCCTCACGGGCTTGATCTTCTGCACACCTCCCAAGCGAGGCTCGGCGAGGAAAAGGTAGGATGGTATGTTATTACATTAAGGGGCTCGGCATGCGTCTCGGGGCCCTGGCATCATGTAGCCCTCACCTCTTGGGCTCTCCGGTGATCCGGACACTCAGCGATGGGTGAGGCATGTGGGGCGGGCCCTAAGCCTGAGCCAAGACCGGTTTCCACTTCTTTCTCAAGCCGTTCTGCGTCAGGGGACTCGAGCATCGCGTTCTGGAGCCTAACTGGTCACGTGCCGCTCACCTCTTGGGGTCGTCCTGGTGATCCGGACGACTCAACGATTGAGGCATGCGCGTGGCGGGCCCTGGGGCCTTGAGAACACAAGCCCCTGCACCTTTTCCTATATCACGCGCCTTACACGTCGGAGGACTCACGAGCATTGCATCTCAGAGCCTAGCGGTCACGTAGCCCTCACCTCTTGGGCGAAATCACGGTGATACAGGGCGACCCAAGCGGTGGCCCAGTGTGCGGGTTGGGCTCTACCGGCGGAAACAACAAGCAAATGGAAAAGGCGAGCATAATCTGATTATTATAAGACATATTGTTCCAAACAAATGGTTTTAAAATGCCTCCACAAGGCATGTATTGCATGATCACCGAGACGGGGCGGGGAAAAAACCATCGCGGGCCACCTCTTTAAACTGGTGTCTCTGCGCCGCCATGAAACCTCATTCGAAGCGTCTCGTTCCGCAGCCCGGTCGGAGTTCACGAGCAGAACTTGCATGGCATAGGCGTCCTGACTCTTCCGCGAAGGCGGCGGCGGTGTTGGGGAAGCGTTGCGAGAAAATTAAAAATTTTCCCTACGGTTTCACCAAGATCCATCTATGAGTTCATCTAAACAACGAGTCATGGGTGAGTTTGCATCTACATACCACTTGTAGATCGCGTCGCGAGGAAGCGTTCAAGGAGATGGTGATGATGAGTCGTACTTTCGACATGATTGGATCACCGATGTCCAAGTCTTGGTGGACAGCACCTCCGCGTTCAACACCGTGCGGGACGGGAGACGTCTCCTCCTTCTTGATCCAGCAAGGGGGAAGGAGAGGTTGATGATGATCCAGCTGACAGCTTGGCGTGGTGGTGGATCTTGTGAGAACTCAATGGGGCTTTAGTGTCTACTGGGAGGAGGGCGAGGTGTAGCGAGGCGGAGGGCGCCAAGCACAAGGTGCAGCTGCACCTCCCCTTGCCCTCCTTTATATAGGCCCCGTGCCAGCCGGGGATTGGATCTCCCAGAGGGGGGCGGACCCAAGGGAGAGTGCCCCCCAAGGCATGTGGTGCGCCCCCCGCTGGGGTTTCAACCCTAGGCGCGGAGGTGGGCCTAGGGGGCGCACCAGCCCACTATGGGCTGGCTCCCTCCCGTCAGCCCATGGGGCCCTCCGGGATGGTGGCCCCACCCGGTGGACCCAGGACCCTTCCGGTGGTCGGTACATTCTTGGAGACGAAACTTTCCCGATGGCGAAATACCACTTCCTATATATTATTCTAATACCTACGGACCATTAGGAAACTCCTCGTGGCGTCCGGGATCTCATCGGGACTCAGAACAACATTGGTATGCTGCATACTCATATTCATACAACCCTAAGCGTCACCGAACCTCAAGTGTGTAGACCCTACGGGTTGGAGACATCTGAACATGGCCAGAGCGACTCTCGGGCAATAACCAACAGCGGGATGCGGATACCCATGTTGGCTCCCACATGCTCCTCGATGATTTCATCGGTTGAACCACGATGTCGAGGATTGATCAAACCCATACAATTCCCTTTGTCCAATTGATGCGTTACTTGCCGCGAGACTTCGATCGTCGGTATCCCAATACCTTGTTCGGTCCTCGTTACCCGGCAAGTCACTTTACTCGTACCGTAATGCATGATCCGTGGCGACATGCACTTGAGCACCTTGAGCTCATTATGATGATGCATTACCGAGTGGGCCCGAAGATACCTCTCCGTCATGCGGATGACAAATCGATCTCGATCCGTGTCAACCCAATAGAGACTTTCGGAGATACTGTCAGTGCACCTTTATAGTCACCCGATTCGTTGTGACGTTTGATACACCCAAAGCACTCCTCGGTATCCGGGAGTTACGCGATCTCATGGTTAAAGGAAGAGATACTTGACATTGGAAAAGCTCTAGCAAACAAACTACGATCTTTGTGCTATGCTTAGAGATTGGGTCTTGTCCATCACATCATTCTCCTAATGATGTGATCCCGTTATCAACGACATCCAATGTCCATAGCGAAACCATGACTATCTGTTGATCTCCACGAGCTAGTCGACTAGAAGCTCACTAGGGACATATTGTGGTCTAATGTTATTCACACGTGTATTACGATTTCCGGATAATACTGATTATAGCATGAATAAAAGACAATTATCATGAACAATGAAATATAATAATACTTTTATTATTGCCTCTAGGGCATATTCCAGCGATCTCCACTTGCTAGAGTCACCAATCTAGTTACATTGTGATGAATCGAACACCTATAGAGTTACGAAGTGTTGATCATGTTTTGCTTTCTTGAGAGGTTTAGTCAGCGGATCTGCGACATTCGGATCCGTATGTACTTTCTGAAATATCTATGTCTCCATCTTGAACATTTTCCACGGATGGAGTTGAAAGCGGCAACTTGATGTGCACGGTCTTCTTGTGAGAACACGGGCTCCTTGGTGAGGCAACTAGCTCCGGTGTTGTCCACAGAAGAGTTTGATCGGCCCTGACGCATTGGGTATGACTCTAGGTCGGTGATGAACTCCTTCATGATGCTTCATCACGCTCTCGAGAGCTGCCATAATATCCGCTTCTACGTAGATCCCATGGCCTTTCTGCTTACGGTACACAACTCGCACTCCACCATTCAACATATACATTGTCAGTTTGTGACTTAGGTCATCCGGATAAATTAGAAGCTATCGGTAACCTTTCTGACAGAGCTCTTCTCCTCCATAAACAAAACATGTCCTTTGTCCTTTTCGGTGCTTCGAGGATATTCTTGACGCTGTCCGGTGTTCCTTGCGGGATTATTTTGGTATCTTGCTACAAACTTACGGCAAGGTTTACATCAGTGCAGTACACAGCATGGCATACATAATAGATCCTATGGCTGAAGCATGAGGGATGACACTCATCTCTTCTTTATCTTTTGCCGTGGTCGGTGGTGAGTCGAGCTCAATCTCACACCTTGTAACATAGGCAAGAACCCTTTCTTGGACTGATCCATTTTGAACCTTTTCAAAATCTTATCAAGGTATGTGCTTTGTGAAAGACCTATGAGGCGTCTCGATCTATCTCTATAGATCTTGATGCCTAATATATAGCAGACTTCTCCAAGGTCCTTCATTGAAAAACATTTATTCAAGTAGGCCTTAATGCTGTCCGGAAGATCTATATTATTTCCCATCAAGAGTATGTCATCTACATATAATATGAGAAATGCTCTGAGCTCCCACTCACTTTCTTGTAGCGAGGCTTCTCCATAAGTCTGCATAAACTAAGCAGCTTTGATCATCTCATCAGCGAATGTTCTAACTCGAGATGCTTGCACCGCCCATAAATGGATCGTTGGAGCTTGCATACTTTGTTAGCATTCTTAGGATCGACAAAACCTTCCGGCTGCATCATATCAGCTCTTCCTTAAGATGTCCGTTAAGGAATGTCGTTTTGGCGTCCATCTGCCATATCTCATAATCATAGTATCACGGCAATTGCTAACATGATTGAGACGGACTTACTTACGCTACGGGAGAGAATGTCTCGTGTAGTCAATCCCTTGAACTTCGATAACCCTTAGCGACAAGTCGAGCCTATAAATGGTAACATTACCATCGTCCGTCTTCTTCTTAAAAATCCATTTGTTTTCTATCGCTTCGCCGATCATCGAGCAAATCTGTCAAAGTCCATACTTTGTTTTCATACATGGATTCTATCTCGGTTTCATGGCTTCAAGCCATTTGTTGGAATCTGGGCCGCCATCGCTTCTTCATAGTTGAAGGTTCACGTTGTCTAACAACATGATTTCCGGACAGGGTTGCGTACCACTCAGGTGCGGGCGTGTCCTTGTGGACCTCTGATTCGGTAGCAACTTGATCCGAAGTACCTTGATCATCATTATTATTTTCCTCTTGGTTGGTGTGGGCATTACGGGAACATTTTCTGAGCTGCACCACTTTCCCATTCGAGTAGTACTTCATCGAGTTCTACTTTCCTCCTACTTACTTCTTTCGAGAGAAACTCTTTTCGAGAAAGCATCCGTTCTTGGCAACAAAGATCTTGCCCTCGGATCTTAAGTAGAAGGTATACCCGACAGGTTTCCTTAGGGTATCCTATGAAGCGCATTTTTCCGACTTGGGTTCGAGCTTTTCAGGTTGAAGTTTCTTGAGATAAGCATTGCATCCCCAAACTTTTAGAAGCGACAGCTTAGGTTTCTTCCCAAACCATAATTCATACGGTGTCGTCTCAGCGGTTTAGATGGTGCCCTATTTAAAGTGAATGTAGCTGTCTCTAGGCGTATCCCCAAAATGATAGCGATAAATCGGTAAGACATCATAGACCGCACCATATCCAATAGAGTGCGATTACGATGTTCGGACACCTTTTATTTGAGGTGTTCGAGTGGCATGAGTTGTGAAACAATTCCACATTTCCTTAAGTGTGTGCCAAATTCGTGACTTAAATATTCTCCTCCACGATCGATCGTAGGAACTTTATTTTTCGGTCCGTTGATTCTCTACTTTATTCTGAAATTCCTTGAACTTTTCAAGGTCTCGGACTTGTGTTTCATTAAGTAGACATACCCATATCTACTTAAGTCATCGGTGAGTGAGAACATACGTATCCTCCATGAGCCTCAACGCTCATTGGACCGCACACATCGGTATGTATGATTTCCAACAAGTTGGTTGCTCGCTCCATTGTTCCGGAGAGCGAAGTCTTGGTCATTTGCCCATGAGGCATGGTTAGCATGTGTCAAATGATTCATAATCAAGAGACTCTAAAGTCCATCAGCATGGAGCTTCTTCATCGCTTGACACCAATGTGACCAAAGGCGGCGGTGCCACAAGTATGTGGGACTATCATTATCAACTTTACATCTTTTGGCATCCACACTATGAACATGTGTAATATTACGCTCGAGATTCATTAAGAATAAACCATTGACCATCGAGACATGACCATAAAACATATCTCTCATATAAATAGAACAACCATTATTCTCGGTTTAAATGAGTAGCCATCTCGTATTAAGCGAGATCCGATACAATGTTCATGCTCAAACTTGGCACTAAATAACAATTATTAAGGTTCAAAACTAACCCGTAGGTAAATGTAGAGGTAGCGTGCGCCGAGGCGATCACATCGACTCTGGAACAATTCCCAGGCGCGCATCGTCACCTCGTCCTTCACCGGTCTCCGTTTATTCCGCAGCTCTGCTATGAGTTACAAATATGAGCAGCGGCACGGTATCAAATACCGGGGTTACTCGATCTTGGTAAGGTACACATCAATTACATGTATATCAAATATACCTTTGGTGTTGCGGCCTTCTTGTCCGCTAAGTATTTGGGGCAGTTCCGCTTCGATGACCCTTCCCTTGCAATAAAAGCACTCGTCTAGGGCTTGGGTCCATTCTTTGACTTCTTCGATGGCGGCTTCGAGGCGCGCTTTATCCTTGCCGTCCTTCTTGAGTTCTTCTTGCCCTTGCCCTTCTTGAACTTAGTGGTCTTATTGACCATCAACACTTGATGTTCTTTCTTGATTTCAGCCTCTGCTGGCTTGACGTGAGAACACTTAGGAATGGTCTTCACCATCCCCGCATGTTGTAGTTCATTACAAAGCTCTTGTAGCTTGGTGGGAGCTGGAGGATTCGTCAATGACCGCCTCATCGGGAGGTTAATGTTCATTTGGGTCATCTGGTTGTGCAACCGGACATCTTGAGGATGTGCTCTGCATAGAACTGTTTTCCTCCATCTTACAAGCTGTAGAACTTGTCGAGACATCATCTCTCGACCGGGCATGAGCTTGGAAAACTAGTTTCAGCTCTTGAACATCTCATATGCTCCGTGATGCTCAAAATGCTTTTGGAGCCCGGTTCTAAGCTGTAAAGCATGCCGCACTAAGCGAGGGTAATCATCGGCCGAGTTTGCCAAGCGTTCATAACGTCTTGGTTCTCTAGAACGAGGGCGTCACCTAGCGGTCCTTCTAGGACATATTGCTTCTGGCAGCTATGAGGATGATCCTCGGGTTAGGACCCGGTCCGTATAGTTGCTGCCATCATCTTTCAACCGTTTTCTCTAGGAGCGCGTTGAAGTTCATGTTGACATGGCGTTGGCCATTTGATCTACAAGACATATTTGCAAGGTTTTAGACTAAGTTCATGATAATTAAGTTCATCTAATCAAATTATGAACTCCCACTCAGATTAGACATCCCTCTAGTCATCTAAGTGTTACGATCCGAGTCGACTAGCCGTGTCCGATCATCACGTGAGACGGACTAGTCATCGTCGGTGAACATCTTCATGTTGATCGTATCTTCCATCGACTCGTGTTGACCTTCGGTCTCCGTGTTAGAGGCCATATGCGACATGCTAGGCTCGTCAAGTTAACCCTAAGTGTTTTCTTGTGTAAATCTCTTACACCGTTGTATGTGAGCGTAAGGATCTATCACCCGATCATCCGTGGTGCTTGAAATGACGAACTGTACAGCGGTGCCGATTAGGGAGAACACTTCTTGAAATTGTTGTAAGGATCATCTTATTTACTACCGTCGTCCTAAGTAAACAAGATGCATAAACATAATAAACGTCACATGCAATTATATAGTTGTGACATGATATGGCCAATATCATATAGCTCCATTGATCTCCATCTTGGGGCTCCATGATCATCTTGTCACGGCTTGACACCATGATCTCCATCATCATGATCTCCATCATCGTGTCTTCATGAAGTTTTCGCATGCGACTACTTCTACTTCTATGGCTACGCGTTTAGCAATAAAGTAAAGTAGTTTACATGGCGTTTTTCAATGACCTGGGTCATACAAAAAATAAAGACAACTCCTATGGCTCCTGCGGTTGTCATACTCATCGACATGCAAGTCGTGAATCCTATTACAAGAACATGATCTCATACATCACAATTCATCATTCATCACAACTTCGGCCATATCATCACATGAACAATCGCTCCAAAAACAAGTTAGGCGTCCTCTAATTTTGTTACATCTTTTATGTGGCTGCAATTGGGTTCTAGCAAGAACGTTTTCTTACCTATGAATAACCTGGCGTGATTTTGTCAACTTCTATTTACCCTTCATAAGGACCCTTTTCATCGATTCACTCCAACTAAAGTGGCGAGCAGACACCGCCAGACCACCTTATGCAACTAGTGCATGTCAATCGGTGGAAGCGGTCTCACGTAAGCGTACTGTAAGGGTTGGTCGGGCGCTTCATCCCACAATACCGCTGAAACAAGAAAAGACTAGTAGTGGCAAGCAAGTTGACAAGATCACGCCCACAACAAAATTGTGTTCTACTCGTGCATTAGAGAACTACGCATAGACCTAGCTCATGATGCCCTTTGTTGGGGAGCGTTGCAGAAAACTAAAAATTTCCTACGGTTTCACCAAGATCCATCTATGAGTTCATCTAAGCACGAGTCAAGGGTGAGTTTGCATCTACATACCACTTGTAGATCTCGTGCGGAAGCTTGCAAGGGATGGTGATGATGGAGTCGTACTCGGCGTGATTGGATCACCGATGTCCAAGTGCTGAGCGACAGCACCTCCGCGTTCAACACTGCGTGCAGGGCGGAGGCGTCTCCTCCTTCTTGATCCAGCAAGGGGAAGGAGGTTGGCGATGATCGCAACCTGAGCGGCGTGGTGGTGGATCGTGAACTCCAGCGGGCCGCCAGCGACTACGGGAGGAGGGCGAGGTGTAGCGAGGAGGAGGCGCCAAGCACAAGAGTGCGGCTGCCCTCCCCTGCCCTCCTTATATAGGCCCCGAGGCGCCGGCCTGGAGATTGGATCTCCCAAGGGGCGGCGCCAAGAGAGTGCCCCCAAGGCATGGTCGCCCCCGCTGGGTTTCAACCCTAGGCGCGAGGGTGGGCCTGAGGCGCACCAGCCCACTATGGGCTGGCTCCTCCACGTCAGCCCATGGGGCCCTCCGGGATGGGTGGCCCCACCGGTGGACCCGGGACCCTTCCGGTGGTCGGTACATTACGGTGACCGAAACTTTCCCGATGGCGAAATACCACTTCCTATATATATTCTTTACCTCGAACCATTCCGAAACTCCTCGTGATGTCAGGGATCTCATCGAGACTCGAACAACATTCGGTATGCTGCATACTCATATTCATACAACCTAAGCGTCACGAACCTTAAGTGTGTAGACCCTACGGGTTGGAGACAAGCGAACATGACCGAGATGACTCTCGGGCAATAACCAATCTCGGGATCTGGATACCCATGTTGGCTCCCACATGCTCCTCGATGATTTCATCGGTTGAACCCGATGTCGAGATTGATCAAACCACTATACAATTCCCTTTGTCAGCGATGCGTTACTTGCAGAGACTTCGATCGTCGGTATCCCAATACCTTGTTCGGTCTCGTTACGGCAAGTCACTTTACTCGAACCGTAATGCATGATCCATGGCCAACACCTTGGTCACCTTGAGCTCATTATGATGATGCATTACAGGTGGGCGAGAGATACCTCTCCGTCATACGGGTGACAAATCCGATCTCGATCCGTGTCAACCCAGGACACTTTCGGAGATACATAGTGCACCTTTATAGTCACCCGATTCGTTGTGGCGTTTGATGCACCAAAGCACTCCTATAGTATCCGGAGTTACGATCTCATGGTCGAAGGAAGAGATACTTGACATTGGAAAAGCTCTAGCAAGCGAACTACGATCTTTGTGCTATGCTTAGGATTGGGTCTTGTCCATCACATCATTCTCCTAATGATGTGATCCGTTATCAACGACATCCAATGTCCATAGCGAGAAACCATGACTATCTGTTGATCTGGCAGCTAGTCAACTAGAGGCTCACTAGGGACATATTGTGGTCTATGTATTCACATGTGTATTCGATTTCCGGATAATCTGATTATAGCATGAATAAAGACAATTATCATGAACAATGAAATATAATAATACTTTTATTATTGCCTCTAGGGCATATTTCCAACAAGCGACATCACAGGGAGTTGGGGTCCACGAGTAAGGAAGGAGGAGAGGTGAAGCTGGCATCACGGAGATAAAGATGGCTGAAGAGCCGTCGAGCCGAGGAAGAAAGTGGCGCACCTCGCTTTCCACCAAGAGGCAAACTCGTCATTGCATCTTTGGCGCCGCCCGACTTGAGCGAGCAGCGGGCTCTCCCTCGGGTTGTCACCACCGCCTTCTTGAGGATCATCTACAAAGAGCACCTTCAGGCCTTGTGGAAGCGTGCCTCAAGGGAGTAAGGGTGTTGCGCTCCATGGTGGCCACCTTCTTGGCCTCGGTAAGGCCACTTGGGCTGCCTCCACCTCCTCCTTGACTTCATCGGTGGTGCGCTCTCCGGCTGCTCTAAGGCCGTCTTCTTCAACTTGGCGTCTCGGCTAGGCGTAGCTTCTGAGCCTTTAGCTTTCTCCTCACGCTCTGGGCTGGCTGGCTGGCTGCGGTCCTAGAAGTCTTGAATCAGCCTCGCCACCGGCACCGACCCTTAACCATGGCCTCCTTTCGCGCGGTCCGCAGCTTGTCCACCAGCGCCTAGGCTTCCTCCGAGAGCTCGGGCCTGTGAGCAGCGCGTCGGCCTTGAGCCAACGAGATCAACCCCAAGCGTCCACGGCGAGCGATGATCCGGGCCTGAAGTTCACCTTGGAAGAGGTCGTGCGCCCTTGCCTCTTCGGGGTCCGGAGGCGGACACCATGACTCACCACCTTATTTGGGCAAGGAGGAGCGCCCTCGGTGCCAAGGAAGAAAAACCTCAGCCTCGGGAAGAACCGGGGATCCGGAGGCTGGTCGATCTCAGCGTGCGGCAAAGGCTGGGCGCTAGAGGTCAAGCTGCTGAGGGCACCGGCACCTCGAGGCGACCATCCACGACCTCGGAGATGGCATCACCTCCAGGGCAGCGGGGGCAGGCACTCTCCTTCACCGGGTCGTGGCGCCACCTCGGCGTGTCGCGCACCTCCGTGCCCTCCTTCTACTTGTTGTGGCTCCTGCCTAACGGCAGTGAAGGCGCTAAGTATTGCTTCAAGAACCAACAAACAAGATTAAGGGAGACTTCTGGCGGCGGCATAGCTCCTCTTCATGCTTTCGGCCGGAGTGCGGAGGCGGTGGAGCCAGCTCTTGGGACATGAAAACTTGCGGTTGGAGCATCGTGGCGGGCTTGCCGGAGAATCAGGCAGTCTGCTCTTCTTCGTGGCCTTGCGCTTGGGCTGCTTTGAAGAGCCACACGGACCTCGTGGTGACTCGGAAGGCGTGGCACCTCCACCACCGGGGTTCGTCGTCATCATCATCGCCCGGGAAGGTCGCGGGCTCCACCCCTCAGGCGGAGAGATTCTTCCACAACCCGTCCTTGGTTGCCTCGGAGGTGGTGTCGGAGGATAGGTGCACCAAAGCGTATCTTGGCGGGGAAAGCGCCCGACGCCTGAGCCAAGCTCGTCGAAGACAAGCATGGCGCGACAACCTCCTCGGCGTCATCCACGGCGTCTGCGGAAGCCAATCTTGGAGGATCGCTCGGGTCCTTCCCGTCAAGTAGAGCACACCTTGGTGGCTCCTCCTCGGGAAGGACATCTTGGCGGCGGATTTGTCATCTTCACCACCAAGCTTCCACGGGGGTGGGAGTGGTCTTGGAAGCGGTGCAATGCGGCGCCTCAAGAACTCCTTGATGAGCATGGCCCCGTCGACTTCGCTCTTTAGCTCCTTCTCCATCTTCTTCACCCTGCGTCGGGGAAGGGTCGGTGATCTTCTCGAGCGCCACCATTTCTCGGAGGCGGGGAATGCGGTCGTAACTGCCGAGCTCTCGAACGCCGCATCCATCATAACCCACCTCTTCACGGCATTCTCCACCTTCTTCCGGTGCAAGAGTTGCATTACCACAGCGCACGATGAAGCGGATGCACGACGGTTATCGCCGGTCATGTGAAGAAAAATGGCGGGCGAGAACGGAGGCATCACCCCATGAGCGCCTCACAATAGAAGCGAAAATGGGCAGGAGGAGGATGGAGTTGGCATGGATGTGGAGCGTGAAGGCCATAGTGGTTAAGTACGGTGAAGAAGAAGCGGAGAATGGAGGTACCAGCCCAGTAGGCGCTGTGCATGAAGAAGGGAGGAAGGTGCTTGCTGCGGGCTCCGGTGCGCGATGGCGACCGGAGCTTCTCCTTCCACTTTCGTTGTCGTCGCTTCGCCGTTATGAGGAGCATAGTGCAGAGTTTCTCCCGGTCCCATGGCGCCCGGCAACCAGCTCGTCTGGCGAGGGCGGCAGCCGAGGAATGAGCCACGGTCTTCTCGGCGCCATCGGCGAGAAGATTTGGGAAATCAATAGATTTGGTGCGTTCTTCCGCTGCGGGAAAGGATCTAGAGCAAGGCGAAGAAGGAGCAATGAAAGCACAGGCGGCGGCCCTTTCTTAGATGGAAGCAGTTGCGAGCAGCATGGGAAGCGAGTCACCCACATCCAATCAATCTCCCGTGTCATCAAGGCGCGGCGGTTAGGGCTCATGATGCTCCACACTTGCCCTTTGGCCGCTGGAAGCCAAGTCGGAGCGCCTTGGGCGAAGGGCTCTTGTCGGCGTCACGATTGGGGTATCCAGACTGCACTGCGCCCATCACATGGCTTCATTGGCGCTTGTCGACCACTTCTTAACAACACGCAAGACCCTCGGTGGCAGCGTCAAGACCCCCAAAATTGGCCTCCTTAGGAGGTCTCTGAGGCGGAAGTTCTATGCAAGCTACCTCCGAGGCTCGGTGGCGTGAGCCATGGCGACCAAGGCAGGGCAGGCGCGGTAGGTCTGAGCACGGGTTTCCTCTTGGTGCAAGGGCAAAGC
>JAHHZJ010002518.1:0-85028 GCA_021437245.1 Aegilops speltoides
TTTTTTCTTTTCTTCTCTCTTTTTCTTTTTTTTCTTTCCTTTTTTTTCGATGAGGACATCAATACCATTGTTACACCACAGCCCTGCTGCTATACATCTTGGACCAATTACTAGAGCTCGCGCCGCCAACTAAATTACCGGTACTTTCGTTTCTTGGTAATGATTCTAATGTTCATGAGAATATGGCGCTGCCTAAATTGGATACATTTGTTTTGCTTACAAATGTAGGGCCTAGCTTGGAGAAGGATGAACATTGGAGCAAGAACCAGCATGGAGATGATGGCATGCGCAAGGGGACAAGAATGGAGTTACAAGTGATGATTTCAGGACTTTGAAGCCACCATAATGAGTGCATGAAGCCTTGGACGAAATATACAAGATGCCACTTCATAATATTAGTCCATAGGCTATTCTAGGTGCTTACGTCACCTTATTATTGGAGCCAGAGCCCATGTAATTTCGAAAATACATTAGTATAGGCTATTTTTAGAGTCCGTATGTGTGGGGGAAACAAGAGATAGGGTTAGTTTGGACCCCTCCACCAAGGGCCACAAATTCACCCCTCTTCCTCCATATATACAGCCCTTAGGGCACCGTTTAGACTTGGGTTTTGTTTAGATCAAAAGTTAGCCATAGCTGCAACCGGCGTGCGCCGTTTGTGTTCAACGACCGGACAAAGCGTCACAGAACCCCACCTTGATCAATAAAGCTTTCATCTTATATTCGCAATATCCAGTTGCAATCTCGGTTTCTTGCTTGTTCTTCGTTTGCTCGCAGGAAATAGACCCTCGTGGTCGAGGTTGATGCGATGCTCGGCGTGGTCAATAACCTCTCGGAGTTGGTTTAGCGATTGCTAAGTAGCGGCGTCCTCGCCCGTTAAGTAGTCGGATCGTCAAAAGTCGACTTCCACCAAAGCGAAATCCACCATCTCATCGAAAAGCGGGACACCTCTGCCTCTATCAAGTGGTATCAGATTTCGGGTTGCTCGGTGAGATTTTCTGATTTTGTAGTTTAGATCAGTCTGTTCTTCATACCTACAGTCCACGAAAAGCCAAAAAAATTAGGTTAGTCATCATATCCAGAACCAATCTGAGCCTTTGCATAATCTTTTACGTATTTGCGTTGTTGAATTTGCGGTTGCATAAATGCGTGTCTGATTCTTTGGTCTTAGAGTCTAGTCTTTTAGAGTTTGAGTTACGGTCATAAGTTGTCCGCGCCGCCTTTCGTCATCATCGCCCTGCCATCTACCGCTTATCCGCCACCGCTTGAATCCGTATCCATATACCACCACCGCTGCCATATACCACCGTGCCATATACCACCACCATATATCCACCACAATCCGAGTTCCTTGCATATTAGGGTTGTTTTGGGATCCATCTAATTTCGATTCGTGTTTCCTTATGCAGATGGGTTTGATTCAGCAATCTTTTGCCGTCTGCGTGAAGCGAGGTTGGTTTCAAAAAAAAAAAAAAAAATTGGTGAAAATTTTTCCAAAAGCATACGGGATAAAAATTTTACGGCTATCCTATTTTAGGTGTTTCTAAGCGTATTGAGCGATCGCCGTTATAGAAGTTTTTTGACCCGTTTCGATTTTGGGTCAGGCGATTCGAAAAAAAAAAAATTTGGTCGAAAAATTTACGTACCCATCCATCGATTTGACTGGGAAGAGTTTTGAGACACTACGCCATTATAATGATTTTTCGCAAAAAAAAAAAAAAAAAAGCGCAAAAAAAAAAAAGCGCAAAAAATAAAAAAAAAAAAAAGCGAAAAAAAATTCAGAGTGTGCTTTTCCTTTGATTACGTGCAGCGCCCGTGATTTTGTTAGTGTTCTAGGCTCGCGTCTCTAGCATGGTCTAGCCTAGGACCGACCGATCTGAATCGTTGGCGTTTATTCAACTTTGCATCTCTGATTTGATTATTCTGACCTTTTGCTACCATATTATAAGCCTTCCCAGCTCCACATACATCTCGTCGTGCGTTTGACTCTCCACTGCAATCGCTCTATCAAGCTTTGAGTTTTGATTACTACGGTTTGCGATCACCACTTTCTTCTTTGGTAAGCGGTAAAATTTGAGATTTGCTCAGCGGGTTGTGACACCCACCACCTCTTGTTAGTATACTGTAGGATCATATTCTTGTGTGTTTCTATTGCTGCTAACCATGGCAGGATCACAATCCGGCGAGGCTGGCGGGAGAACATGACGAACAAACAGCTACATGATAAATTTCAGCAAATGATGAGTGGACAGGTGCAAGATGTGGTAAACAGATTTAGCAGAGGCCATGGAGAAGATAGATGGCATTGAGAAGGCGTTGAAACAAAGCTTGATAGCAAGTTTGATGAATTGCTCGCGTTTTCCACAACCACCGGCTGCACCTATCGCACCTCTGCCATGCGACAACAACTCGCCCCTTCCGAATCGGTATGGGCCGAGCTCAAGCGTGTTCCTATTGAACGAGGACAAAATTCTGGTGCATTGCACTCTGCGCTGTTGGTGCTTCTTGGCTCCTGCTACGCTCTTCTGTTGCAGGAGGATGATTATATGGAGATTATGAGGTGGGGTTGATCAACATCGAAAGACTTCGTGCAGCCACTGGCACTACAACCGCGAATTAAGTCCACATGCAAATAATAATAGCGATATTGGGGCTCCCCCTCGAGTGCGAGATCATGACCAATCTCCTAAACTGAAATTGAATATTCCACCATTTGAGGTAGATGTATTCCTGATATATATCTTGCTTGGGAGTTAGAAACTAAACAACGATTTACATGTTTACAATATCACGAGGAGAGGCGTGTTCCTATTTTTGTTTGTGCTTTCACTAGCTTTGCATGTGTTTGAGTGAATACGAACATTGTGAATTATATCCTGTTCCAGGCTACTTGGGCGCCTTTGAAAGCTGCTATGCGTGCTAATTGGTTTCCACCATATTATCAACGTGAATTACTTCAAAAATTGCTGGCGTTTAAGACAAGGAAAAAAAATTCTATAGAAGAATATTATAAAGGAATTACAAACTGGCTTGATTAGATGTGGTATTGTTGAGAGAATGAAGGCAATGCTTGCCGTTTTACAGGTGGATTAAATAGAGATTGAACCATTCTAGACTATAAGTATTATAATAATATCACTTTCGTTTATTCCATCTTGCTTGTAAGGCTGAGCGTGAAGTGCAGGATCGGCGGCCATTGGCGCTACTAACATTTGCGCAATGTTGACCTTCATCATGGACACCCACGTGCATCATCTACTTCCTTTGCCATCACCTCCTTGATTGCCACCTCAACTTCGTGATACAAAAAGCGAGGCACAGCCACCACTATCGCCAAGAAACACACTACTTTGGGACTGCACGGACTCTTCTTCTTCCATAGCCGTCAACGAGGGAGACACAAGTGATATTATTTATGCCGTCGTTGTAAGGGAAGAGGACATTTCTGAGAAGAATGCAAATCTCGTAGTGTGATGATTGCTCACGAGGATGGTGGGTATGAGTCCTTCTAGTGACTATGATGAGAGACTTTGGCTCTTATTACACATGAGGAACACGGTGGAGATGATTACGATCATGAGACACAATACATGGCCTCTTTGAAGATCTTTGGTATGAATGTTTAGTTGCTCAGCGTGTTTGAGTGTGCACGGTTACTGGTGAGAGCAAATCGGAGGCATAATTTGTTCCATACAAAGGGAGTTGTGAAGAGCGTTCTATTAGCGTCATCATAGATGGAGGGCTGCAACAACTTAGCTAGCATGGAGATGGTGGAGAAGCTATCTCTCACCACAAGACCATCCATCCATACTACATCCAATGGTTCAACAACAATGACCAAGGGTTAAGGTAACACGTCTTTTGTTGAGTGTGCATTTTAGTATCTCTACATATACTGATTATGTTGATTGTGATGTGGTACCTATGCAAGCATGTTCCTTATTACACTTAGAATGACCATGGCAATTTGATAAAATTCTGTACACCATGGTAGAAACAATCAGTATACTCTTGTTCATAAGGATAAAAATATTACTTTGCTTCCTATGACTCCACAGGTCCATTTGAAAGATGATATTAATAGAGCTAATAAAGCAAAACAGGAGAAAATAAGAGTGAAAATCAGTTGTGGCGAAAAGAAATTTGAGGCACACATGAAGCCTAATAATAAACCATCTACACATTATACAAATTAAATTGAAAAGTGCATGTTTACTTGCCACCAAATCTGATATTGATGAGCTATAGATTTTAGCAAATCTATTTGCTATACTTTTATTATGCAAAAGAGGCATTATTTTCGTTAGAATATGCCTTCCTCTTTGCCCCTTCTGTATAACATTTTGCGAGGGATTCATGGCGTCTTTCCACTGGGCATGCCATGAGATTACCACCTATTAGAGGATTGAGCATCAAATTGACTTAATTCGGTGCATCATTGGCAACCCATTACCATACCGTACCAATCGAGGAGGAGCAGAGGAGATTGTCGTCAAATGCTGGGCTGCTCAAACCAAAAGGTTATATCTGTGAATCCCTTAGTCCTTATGTTTTTCCCTATTATTCTAGTGCGAAAAAAGGATGAGTACATCACGTATGTGTGTAGTTGTAGAAGCATTAATATTACTATTACGTTATAAATCACCTACCTAGGCTAGATGATATGGCAATGAATTGGTGGCTCTTAATATTCTCCAAAGTTGATTGCGTAGTGGATACCATCAAATTGTATGAAATTGGGATGAATGGAAAACAACATTTAAAACTAGTTTGGATTATATGAGTGGTTAGTCATGCCTTTTGATTAACTATGCACCTAGTACTTTCATGAGATTAATGAAAACGAAGTTTTCGTGCTTTTTCATTGGTCGATTTGTGGTAGTCTATTTTGATGATATCTTGATTTATAGCAAATCTTTGGAAGAACATTTGGAACATTTCGTGCTGTTTTTAATGCTCTCGTGATGCCGTTTGTTTGGTAACCTTGGGAAGTGCACCTTTTGCAACGAAGTATCTTTTCTTGGCTATGTTGTTACTCCACGGGGAATTGAAGTTGATAAAGCCAAGATTGAAGCTATTGAGAGTTGGCATTGCCAAAGCGGTCACACAAGTGAGGAGTTTCCTTGGCCTCGCTGGTTTCTATAAGTTTTGTGAGAGATTTCAGCACCATTGCTGCACCTCTCAATGAGCTTACAAAGAAGGATGTGCCTTTTGTTTGGGGTACCGCTTAGGGAAGAAGCCTTCACGGTGTTGAAAGATAAGTTGACACATGCTCCTTTACTCCAACTTCACGATTTTAATAAGACTTTTGAGCTTGAATGTGATGCTAGTGGAATTGGATTAGGAGGTGTGTTATTACAAGATGGCAAACTGTTGCATACTTTTACGAAAAATTGAGTGGGCCTAGTCTGAATTATTCTACTTATGATAAAGAATTATATGCTCTTGTTGGGACTTTAGAAACATGGCAACATTATTTATGGCCCAAAAAATTTGTTATACATTCGATCATGAATCTTTGAAACATATTAAAAGTCAAGCTAAACTGAATCGTAGACATGCTAAATGGGTTGAATTCATTGAGACTTTCCCTTATGTCATTAAACACAAGAAGGGTAAAAGAAAATGTTATTCTTTGATGCATTGTCTACAAATGGCTATACTATGCTTTCACAACTTGACTTCAAAATATTTGGTTTGGAGACCATCAAAGATCAATATGTGCATGATGCTGATTTTAAAGATGTATTGCAGAATTGTAAAGAAGGAAGAACATGGAACAAGTTTGTAGTTAATGATGGATTTGTGTTCCGTGCTAACAAGCTATGCATTCCAGCTAGCTCCGTTCGTCTTTTGTTGTTGCAGGAGGCGCATGGAGGAGGACTAATGGGACACTTTGGCGTGAAGAAGGCGGAGGGCGTGCTTACTACATTTCTTTTGGCCAAAGATGAGGCCAGGATGTTGAGGCGTTTATTGCTCGCTGCACTACATGTCAAAAAGCTAAGTCACGACTCAATCCTCATGGTTTATATATGCCTTTGCACTGTACCTAGTGTTCCTTGGGAGGATATATCGATGGACTTTGTTTTAGGTTTACCTAGAACAAAGAAGGGGAGGATAACATATTTGTTGTCGTGGATAGATTCTCGAAAATGGCACACTTTATACCATGTCATAAAAGCGATGATCTTGTCAATGTTGCTGATTTGTTCTTTCATTGAAATTATTAAGCTTGCATGGTGTGCCAAATACTATTGTTTCAGATCGTGATACTAAATTTCTTAGCCACTTTTGGAGATGTTTATGGGCTAAGTTGGGGACTAAACTGCTTTTTAGTACTACTTGTCACCCCAAACTGATGGACAAACTGAAGTAGTCAATAGAACATTGTCTACTATGCTTAGGGCTGTTCTAAAGAAAAATAAGAAAATGTGGGAGGAATGCTTGCCTCATATTGAATTTGCTTATAATCGTTCATTGCATTCTACTACTAAGATGTGCCCTTTTGAAGTTGTGTATGGTTTCTTACCTCGTGCACCTATTGATTTGTTGCCTCTTCCATCTTGGAGAAGGTTAATTTTGATGCTAAGAGCGTGCTGAATTGATTTTAAAAATGCATGAGTTAACTAAGGAAAACATTGGCGTATGAATGCTAAATATAAACTTCTGGAGATAAGGGTAGAAAACATGTTGTGTTTGCACTGGAGATCTTGTTTGGTTACATTTGCGTGAGGATAGATTTCTGATTTGCAAATCAAAGCTAATGCCACGTGCTGCTCTGGTCCCTTTAAGGTGTTGGAGAAAGTAAATGATAATGCATATAAACTTGAGCTGCTGCAGATTTTGGGGTTAGTCCACTTTTAACATTGCAGATTTGAAGCCATATTTGGGTGAGGAAGATGAACTTCCGTCGAGGACGACTTCATTTCAAGAAGGGAGGATGATGAGGACATCAATACCATTGTTACACCCAGCAGCCCTGCTGCTATACATCTTGGACCAATTACTAGAGCTCGCGCCGCCAACTAAATTACCGGTACTTTCGTTTCTTGGTAATGATTCTAATGTTCATGAGAATATGGCTGCCTAAATTGGATACATTTGTTTTGCTTACAAATGTAGGGCCTAGCGGAGAAGGATGAACATTGGAGCAAGAACCAGCATGGAGATGATGGCATGCAAGGGGACAAGAATGGAGTTACAAGTGATGATTTCAGGACTTTGAAGCCACCATAATGAGTGCATGAAGCCTTGGACGAAATATACAAGATGCCACTTCATAATATTCGTCCATAGGCTATTCTAGGTCTTGCGTCACCTTATTATTAGGCCAGGCCCATGTAATTTCGAAATACATTAGTATAGGCTATTTTTAGAGTCCGTGTGTGTGGGAAACAAGAGATAGGGTTAGTTTGGACCCTCCACCAAGGACCACGAAATTCACCCCTCTTTGATATTGAGGTGTCCGATCTTTCGATGAGATGATAACTATCGATTTGGTGGAGGCGACTTTGGCGATCCGACTACAAGCGTGCCTGACGTTGCGCCTTAGCAATCGCTAAACCAACTCGAGAGGTTATTGACCCGCGGAGCACAATCAACTGACCACGAAGGTCTATTCCTGCAAGCAATCGAAGAACAAGCAAGAATATGATAAAGCAATCTGAATATTGCGAGTATGTATGAAGTATTGATAAAGGTGGGGATCAATGGCGGTCTTGGTCTGGTCGTTGGACACAAGCGAAGTACGAAGTTGCAATGGCTAACTTTTAACTAAACAAATCCAAGCAAAAAGCTACTAGATGGATCTACTTATATAGGAGCAAGGGGTGACGGCCAAGGAGGTGGGAGAACGTCCCAAGGCAGCCTAAAACTAACCCTAGGTCGTACAAGGCCAATGGGCCCAAGTGGAGGTGGCGTAACACCTTTGGACTTGTAGTTTGACTCGGATTCTGGTGCAGCGTCAGATTGTTTCGTCCACAACTCAACGCTCCGGACGGCTTTTAAGGTGATTCCAATTGTGCTGGAAAGAGCATGAAATCTACTTTCCAACAAAAAAAGAATCACCCAATTCGAATCCGTATGAAAAAAGTTGTTGACGTTTTGAGTCAGGTATGTCTGTGCAGTCCGAATCTGAATCCAGAACGTGAGAGACTTGGACTCTATCTTCTCTTGGCCCAAAAGTGACGTGAGAAGACTTTTTGAACAGCACCTAAACTTCTCCTTTTCCTTATCTTCATATGTGGATTGTACAAATGTCCCACACACCTGCAATTAGACAAAACACAAAAGTATGTGAAGTATTTTTGTTACGGATAACATAAATATATTATTGAATAGTTTGCACTAGAAATCACACGACAAATATGCATGTATGCAATATTTTTGGTCTTATCCAAGGTAGTCATGTCCTCATCATCCTCCCTTCTTGAAAACAAAGCCGTCCTCCTCGTTGCTTAATCGAAATGTGGCTAACAAAAGAGACAAGGTGTACATGTTGTATATGTATCGTCATCCATTTTACTTCCCTTGATTTTTGCATATATGACACATGAATAGATGAGTAACTTGCATAGTTCATAAAATCTAAAGCTAACAAATTAGCACAAGAACTAGAAGGCATGAAAATATTGCAACTCAGTTTGCACAAATAAGTGAAGCTCTTATTTATTTCAAAAGATTGACAATGTTCATCATTAAACCATCCCAACATTGGTGAATAAACCTTATTTGAATCAAATTTACATGCTACAACATGCTTAGATAAGCAAACATGCAATGAGTCATTCGACACAGAATCATCACCAAGATTAGAGGTCATATCAAAATGATTAAACATTGGTTCTTTTGCATCAACAGTTAATTCAATGGGTGCTCTCAAAATTGTTGGTATTTCAGTTGTTTGATCACATGGCAAAGTCAAATTATCAATATAATCCTCTAAAATAGGTGGTGTGATCAAAGTAGTGGGTAGCTCAACACATGATGTATTCAAGTTAACTAGGCATGCATCATTCTCATGTAAAAGTGGAAAATCTGTACCTTTGTCATTACCTCTTATAGTCAACTCAGATGATGCAGGCACTCTCGATGGTGATGTGTCACATGGTGTAGATGATGTAGTCCTCGCAACAACGGATGTGGTTGTCATAGTAGGCCTAGTAGTTGAATAAACATCTGTATCAATAGTTGGAATGTGCACCGTCGCTTGTTCTCCTTGTGGGCAACACGTCGTTTTATTTCTGTTCAACTTTGCAAGCAAGGCAGAAACAAATGGTCCATAGGATAACACTCTTCATGAATTAGTATCTCCTGAATATTATGGTTTAATCCTCCCCAAAATCTATCCATAAAATCTTCTTCACTTTCTTCTAAAAATGAGTGCAACAAGGTAGTTTGTAAATCATCATAATATTTTATTCACAGTGTCACTACCTTGTTTTAAATGTTCCAGTTTTTAATCATGCCACGAGTATAATAAACATCGGCGAATCTATCTCTCATGACATGTTTTAAATCATCCCAAGTATTAGGTACATAATCAGAGGTGTAACCGACAATATTCACTCCACCAAACTAGAGCATAACCAGTGAAAGAACCAACATAACCGTAACTTTTTACGTTCATCAAAATTATGGGAAGCAAATATATTATTTATGTCTAACTCCCATTCAATATATAAAGCAGGTCTAAAATGACCATTAAATGGTGGTATAGAAACATGAACCTGATCATGTGCATTTGGATGTTTGTGCACCTCTCGTGTGGTTGTGGTATTTGCATAGGTGGTGGCATGTCTCCATGATTGACAAAGCCCATAAATTGACTCTGGATCTGTCATGATTAGTAGAACAAGAAACAAAATTCGAGAATAATGTTCCTATGAACTACTAGGATGTGGTTGTAAAGTGCTCACAGTAAAGCAAATATCAATATCTTACAAGTTCTTACCATGCGGCGGTGGTGACAGGCAACCGGTGGTGTCAAATAACTCGAAGATTGTGTAAAGCGATTGCTAGGGGGCGATATGTATACGGTGTAGAAATATGTGGAGCTGGGTTGGCTATATATGGTAGCAAAAGATTAGCAATAATCAATTCAAAGATGCAATGTTGAATAAGCGCTCAGCGGCGATCTTGTCTTTGGTCCTAGGCTAGACCGGACTAGAGGCAGCGAGCCTAGAACACTAATGAGGTCACGGCGTAGCACAACTAGCATCAATGAAGGATACTAAGTAGCTCTTGACAGCAAGATATAAGTGAAGATCCTGGCAGCGGTGAAGATAATGATGAAAAACAAGCGCCAAGCAGGATATACAACAACTCTCTCCAACTTTCCTCTTGAAAAATTTGAGCCAATTTTCTGATAAATTCTTTCAAATAATGCTACTAACTCAAGCTTTCCAATGCAAAAAGAATCACTCAATTCCGAGTTGATATGAGGAGTCAAATAATTCTAAAACTGGCTGAAAAATTGGAACAAGCTGTGTTCACGAACTTGGAGGGCAAAAGACCTATTTAGAAGCCGATTTTGAGGTGTCAAATAATGAACTAGCTTCTGCAACTATTTAGATGCGGCTCGTTGCTAGCTTCAATTTGAGTACTCACGGAGCCAAAAGCGGAGTTCGTATGAGGAAGATACACCCGTTTTCTGAACAGTCATAAAACAGATTCAATCTGAATTCAGGTACGAGATTGATTCTAGATAGATTCGTTTTTTCTTCTCTCTTTTTTTTCTCACACTTTTCTTTTCTGCTCTCTTTTCTTTTCTTTTCTTTTCTTTCCTTTTTTCTCTCTTTTTTTCTCTCTTTTTTTCCCCTCTTTCAAGACAAACTAGATAAGATGCAGATTGGATCAGACGAAGATGTGAATAACCACAACTATGATTATGACAATGAACAGTGGCGTGTACGTGGTGAAATTAATAGATGGGATGGTGGACAGCGGAAGGATAATGGTGCAGCGGCGGCGTGACTAATGTGAACAGAACTCGAAACTCTAAAGGAACTAGACACTAAGACCAGCAACTCAACACGACGATGCAACCGATAATTCAATAATGCAACCAATGAAAAGAAAATTGCAAAGGCTCAGAGTGGCTTGGACAAAGGGTGAATAGATCTAACTATTTTTTGTGGCTTTTTCTTGGACAATAGGTAAGAAAATAAATCTAATCTAGGAAAGCTGGAAATTCTCACCGAGCAACCTGAAAACTGATACCACTTGATAGGCGGGGTGTCGATCTTTCGATGAGATGATAACTATCGATTTGGTGGAGCGACTTTGACGATCCGACTACAAGCGTGCCTGACGTTGCGCCTTAGCAATCGCTAAACCAACTCCGAGAGGTTATTGACCCGCGGGAGCACAATCAACTGACCACGAAGGTCTATTCCTGCAAGCAATCGAAGAACAAGCAAGAATATGATAAAAGCAATCTGAATATTGCGGTATGTATGAAGTATTGATAAAGGTGGGGATCCGTGGCGGTCTTGGTCTGATCGTTGGACACAAGCGAAGTACGAAGTTGCAATGGCTAACTTTTAACTAAACAAATCCCAAGCAAAAAGCTACTAGATGGATCTACTTATATAGGAGCAAGGGGTGACGGCCAAGGAGGTGGGAGAACGTCCCAAGGCAGCCTAAAACTAACCCTAGGTCGTACAAGGCCAATGGGCCCAAGTGGAGTGACGTAACACCTTTTGACTTGTAGTTTGACTCGGATTCTGGTGCAGCGTCAGATTGTTTCGTCCACAACTCAACGCTCCGGACGGCTTTTAAGGTGATTCAATTGTGCTGGAAGAGCATGAAATCTACTTTCCAACAAAAGAATCACCCAATTCGGAGTCCGTATGAAAAAGTTGTTGACGTTTTGAGTCAGGTATGTCTGTGCAGTCGAATCTGAATCCAGAACGTGAGAGACTTGGACTCTATCTTCTCTTGGCCCAAAAGTGACGTGAGAAGACTTTTGAACAACACCTAAACTTCTCCTTTTCCTTATCTTCATATGTGGATTGTACAAATGTCCCACACACCTGCAATTAGACAAAACACAAAAGTATGTGAAGTATTTTTGTTACGGATAACATAAATATATTATTGAATAGTTTGCACTAGAAATCACACGACAAATATGCATGTATGCAATATTTTGGTCTTATCAAAGGTAGTCATGTCCTCATCACTCTTCCTCCATATATACAGCCCTTAGGGCACCGTTTGAACTTGGGTTTTGTTTAGATCAAAAGTTCGCCATAGCTGCAACCCGCGTGCCGTTTGTGTTCAACGACCGGACAAAAGCGTCCACAGAACCCCACCTTGATCAATAAAGCTTTCATCTTATATTAGCAATATCCAGATTGCAATCTCAGTTTCTTGCTTGTTCTTCGTTTGCTCGGGAAATAGACCCTCGTGGTCAGGTTGATCGTGCTCGGCGTGGTCAATAACCTCTCGGAGTTGGTTTAGCGATTGCTAAGCGCGGCGTCCTCATGCGTTAAGTAGTCGGATCGTCAAAGTCGACTTCCACCAAAGCGAAATCCACATCTCATGAAAGAGCGAGACACCTCTGCCTCTATCATTTCTCTCTCTTTTTCTCCCACTTTCCAAGACAAACTAGATAAGATGCAGATTGGATCAGGCGAAGATGTGAATAACCTCAACTACTTATTATGACAATGAACACATTGCGTGCTTACGTGGTGGAAATTAATAGATGGGATAATTGAGACAGCGAAAGGATAATGATGCAGCGGCGTGACTAATGTGAACAGAACTTCGAAACTCTAAAGGAACTAGACACTAAGCCTAGCAACGCGACGAACGATGCAACCGATAATTCAACTATACAAGCAATGAATAGAAAATTGCAAAAGGCTCGGTGGCTTGGATAAAGGATGAACAGATCTAACTTTTTATGGCTTTTCATGGACTGTAGGTATGAATGATGAGATCTGATCTAAACTATGAAAAACTGTAAAATCTCACCGAGCAACCTGGCTGATACCACTTGATAGAGACAAAGGTGTCCGTCTTCCCGATGAGATGGTGGATTTACGCTTTGGTGGAAGTCGACTTTGGCGATCCGACTACGAGCGTCTGAGAGCGTCAGCAGATTATGTCGCTAAACCAACTCCGAGAGGTTATTGACCCGCGCCGAACACGATCAACCTGACCACGAGGTCTATTTCCTGCGAGCAAGCGAAGAACAAGCAAGAAACTGAGATACTTAATCTGGATATTGCGAATATAGATGAAAGCTTTATTGATCAGGTGGGGTTACTGTGGCGCCTTTGTGCTGGTCGTTGAACACAAGCGAAATCTGCGAAGTTGCAGCTATGGCGAACTTTTGATCTAAACAAAACCCCAGGGAAAAGCTACTAGATGGATCTACTTATATAGGAGCAAGGGGTGGTGGCCAAGGAGGTGGGAGGACGTTTCAAGGCAGCCTAAAACCAACCCTAGGTTGTACAAGGCTCATGGTCCCAAGTGGAGGTGACGTAACACCTTTGGACTTGTAGTTTGACTCGGATTCTGCTGCAGCGTCAGATTGTTTCGTCCATAACTCGACGCTCCGGACGGATTTTAAGGTGATTCCAATTGCGCTGGAAAGAGCATGAAATCTACTTTCAACAAAAAAGAATCACCCAATTCAGTCCGTATGAAAAAGTTGTTGTCGTTTTGAGTCAGGTATGTCTGTGTAGTCCGAATCTGAATCCAGAACGTGAGAGACTTGGACTCTATCTTCTCTTGGGCCAAAAGTGACGTGAGAGGACTTTTTGAACAGCAAATAAACATATCTTTCTTCCTTATCTTCATATGTGGATTGTACAAATGTCCCATACACCTGCAATTAGACAAAACACAAAAGTGTGTAAAGTATTTTTGTTCTGGAAAACATAAATAGATTATTGAATAGTTTGCACTAGAAATCACCTGACAAATATGCATGTATGCAATATTTTTGGTCATATACAAGGTAGTCATGTCCTCATCACATACATCATAACAAACCTCTCATGATGGATGACATGTTTCTATATCACGCATCTCATTTATTTGAGCGTTGGATATTTGGTGCTAACAAACACTGACGTATGCATCATGATGGATGATGTGTACATCTACCATGCACACACAATTTTCCCTCTGCCTTTGTTTGTGTAGGTACTCATGTATACTCGTCGACCTCTCAATCCCAAGAGTTGTGGCTTGAGCTCTTGAGAGCAATGATGACTTGGGATCCGTGGACTATCCTTACCACCATTCCCTTGGCGCAAGGACTACACACAACTCCTCTACTTGGCTCTCACACGGCTATGGGCAATTTACCACTTCTCATTATGCTCATATTACCGTGTTCACTTTGCATACTATGCTTGCTTCTATGCCTTTGCCATGCAATTGTGACCCTTGCTTGCATTTACCCATGATTCACAATTATGCTACTCCTATGTGTATTTGCATGCTTGGTGGAGATCCTTGTTGCTATTGCCATGTTTATCATGTGCCCCATACTATAGATGCTTGTTGTGTTGGGAGAGTCATTATGCCTTATTGCTATTTACATATGGCTTCTCACGAGATATTCATGCTATTTTCTCACATCTTGCTTTCATGCTTGTGCTATGTCTTGTGAATTATTCATGCACACTATTTGCACCAATGACATACTTGCCATGATTCCTTCTAGTCACGTTGGATCTTTGCACTACTAGCTTGTAACAGTTGCTATGATTGCTTGCTATGTTGCATCACCCATGTTCCACTATTACTTGCTTTTTTGGGTTGATGACATAGATGTTGATGCCTCTCACTTGATTTGTCAAGATCATTGTCTCTTGTCTCCATTAGTTGCATCTCTCATATCACCTTGTATTGAGTGCCAACTTGCTATGCTTATTGATCTTGGAGACTTGGACACTCTACTTGTGATACATGCCTGTTTGATTGAGCCTATTGCACTTGGTTGTTCTTGCATCATATGCCTCCATACTATAAACGCTCCTTGCACTTTCTTGTGATGAGCATGATGCATACACTTATTAACGTATCTTACCACTCGAATGATAGGTTTTGCATTTCCGCTAACCTCATTTGTTTTTCAGTGTTTGTCATGTTCTTTCATTTTGGAGGTTTCACAAAGGCGATGCCGTTATCACGACATATTGGTTATGTGAAGGCATACATGATGTGCGACACCAACATTTTCGACATTCTCATAAAGGTGAACTCCTTCTCTTTGAGCAATCCTTAAATATGCATATTGGATGGGTCACTCTTTCATTGTTGTTTCCTTCTTGTTGTCTACATGATACATCTCATGATCGGAGGAGCGACATTGGAGATTGGCTACATGGACCTTCACATTGAGGAGCGCTCACACTTATTGGATGCACCTTCGGGAATTCCACTCATACCTCGACAATGAGCTTTGGTACACCAACACCTCCATATTTGTTGATTGTGCTCATACATGTCATGCTCGATGGACATATCATGCTCACCACAAGTTTGCACCCCATGCATGGATTGACTCACATTGTGCTTGCCTGGTTGCATCTATCTCCATGTCATCCATGATATATGAGCTTGCGCATTTCCTTAGCAAATTTGTTGTGATCTTCCTTGATGGCATATTCATACATCATGATCATATTGCCCACCATCAATTGCATGATAACATATACATATTGAGCATCCATTGCCATGTTCATGCTTTTCATGCACCATCCCATTATGACATCATTTTGCACAATGGTAGAATTTGTGCAACCGTGCACCATGATAATTATCCCATGAATTCTTTGCATATCGTTCTATATCATCTTCATAAGCTTCATCGCTTTATCATACACTATCCCCTAAGGGCGGACTCACGATTAATTGATGGACACTTTGTGTGCCCTAACCATTGTATTTCCAAGTGTACTTTGTGTTTGATCATTTGTATGTACCACATACGGAGACACCTTGGAGTACTTGGAGTCTATAATGCCTTCCCCTACGTCCGCTACAAGTCCGTCACGACACACGTTTCCATGGTGATGAGGATCACGATCCGGTCGGATCTTTCCCAAGGGGAATATGATGTGGAGCATCCACGTTCATCCGCATGTACCTCCGACTACTCTCCAAGCCCCAAGGATACATAAGATGAGACCTCGACTATGCGCCATTGGACACAGGTGAATTCACTCCTCTTGAACCGTCACTTTCGCATATGAGACCGGCTACTACCTCATGCATGGACCTTGCATACACTCAGGTACAACCAAGATGACCATGGAGAATCCAGGACCAAGGCCAAGCATGGAAGAGGAGAAGAAGAAGAAAGGAGCAAGGCTGAGTTGCCGGATCATCCGGACACCCAACGGATCATCCGGGTCCAGCAGATCATCCGGACCCTACCCGGATCATCGGGCAAAGGCACCGAAGACTGAGCCCCTCGGCGAAGCGGCGGATCATCCGGACGGTCGCCGGATCATCCGGACCCCGACACCGGATCATCCGGGCCGCCATCGGATCATCCGGACCCGCTGTGTGTCTTGTGACTTGGGCGAGGCCGTGTACCTTCGCCCTCACTTACCCCTTTCGTGGCATAGCACTATAAATAGACCTCCTCCTCCCCACTTTGAGGGTTAGCGTTGGTTTAGCTCATGTTAGAGATGAGAGCTTCGCTCATCTATCGGATCTCCTCCTGCGTGAGAGACCGCGGCCTCCATCTAGGAGAAGATCCTCTGGATACAAGACCCTTCTAGGGAAGATCCTCGTGGATTCAAGGCCTCCTCCGGGGAGATGAGCAGGTTCCTTTGTATCCTTACCCTCATTAGGGTTCCACCTACATCACTTCCTCTTTGCCCCCTGCTGTCACTAACATTTTGCAGGACTTCGCTGACGTCTTTCCACAAGACGTGCCACCGGGATTACCACCTATTCGAGGGATTGAGCATCAAATTGACTTAATTCCAGGTGCATCATTACCCAACCGTGCACCATACCGTACCAATCCAGAGGAGACAAAGGAGATTATGCGTCAAGTACAGGAGCTGCTTGACAAAGGTTATATACGCGAATCCCTTAGTCCTTATGCTGTTCCTATTATTCTAGTGCCGAAAAAGGATGGTATGTCACATATGTGTGTTGATTGTAGAGGCATTAATAATATTACTATTCGTTATCGTCACCCTATTCCTAGGCTAGATGATATGCTTGATGAATTGAGTGGCTCTACAATATTCTCCAAAGTTGATTTGCATAGTGGATACCATCAAATTCGTATGAAATTGGGAGATGAATGGAAAACAGAATTTAAAACTAAGTTTGGATTATATGAGTGGTTAGTCATGCCTTTTGGGTTAACTAATGCACCTAGTACTTTCATGAGATTAATGAACGAAGTTTTACGTGCTTTCATTGGACGATTTGTGGTAGTCTATTTTGATGATATACTGATTTATAGCAAATCTTTGGAAGAACATTTGGAACATTTACCTGCTGTTTTTAATGCTCTACGTGATGCACGTTTGTTTGGTAACCTTGGGAAGTGCACCTTTTGCACCGACCGAGTATATTTTCTTGGCTATGTTGTTACTCCACAGGGAATTGAAGTTGATAAAGCCAAGATTGAAGCTATTGAGAGTTGGCGCAGCCCAAAGCGGTCACACAAGTGAGGAGTTTCCTTGGCCTCGCTGGTTTCTATAGGCGTTTTGTGAGAGATTTCAGCACCATTGCTGCACCTCTCAACGAGCTTACAAAGAAGGATGTGCCTTTTGTTTGGGGTACCGACAGGAAGAAGCCTTCACGGTATTGAAAGCTAAGTTGACACATGCTCCTTTACTCCAACTTCCTGATTTTAATAAGACTTTTGAGCTTGAATGTGATGCTAGTGGAATTGGATTAGGAGGTGTGTTATTACAAGATGGCAAACCTGTTGCATACTTTTCTGAAAATTTGATTGGGCCTAGTCTGAATTACTCTACTTATGATAAAGAATTATATGCTCTTGTTCGGACTTTAGAAACATGGCAACATTATTTATGGCCCAAAGAATTTGTTATACATTCTGATCATGAATCTTTGAAACATACTAAAAGTCAAGCTAAACTGAATCGTAGACATGCTAAATGGGTTGAATTCATTGAGACTTTCCCTTATGTCATTAAACACAAGAAGGGTAAAGAAAATGTTATTGCTGATGCATTGTCTCGTCGCTATACTATGCTTTCACAACTTGACTTCAAAATATTTGGTTTGGAGACCATCAAAGATCAATATGTGCATGATGCTGATTTTAAAGATGTATTGCAGAATTGTAAAGAAGGAAGAACATGGAACAAGTTTGTCGTTAATGATGGATTTGTGTTCGTGCTAACAAGCTATGCATTCCAGCTAGCTCCGTTAGTCTTTTGTTGTTGCAGGAGGCGCATGGAGGAGGGCTAATGGGACACTTTGGCGTGAAGAAGATGGAGGACGACTTGCTACACATTTCTTTTGGCCAAAGATGAGACGGATGTTGAGCGTTTTATTGCTCGCTGCACTACATGTCAAAAAGCTAAGTCACGACTCAATCCTCATGGTTTATATATGCCTTTGCCCGTACCTAGTGTTCCTTGGGAGGATATATCTATGGACTTTGTTTTAGGTTTACCTAGAACAAAGAAGGGGAGGGATAGCATATTTGTTGTCGTGGATAGATTCTCGAAAATGGCACACTTTATACCATGTCATAAAAGCGATGATCTTTGTCAATGTTGCTGATTTGTTCTTTCGTGAAATTATTCGCTTGCATGGTGTGCCAAATACTATTGTTTCAGATCGTGATACTAAATTTCTTAGCCACTTTTGGAGATGTTTATGGGCTAAGTTGGGGACTAAACTGCTTTTTAGTACTACTTGTCACCCCCAAACTGATGGACAAACTGAAGTAGTCAATAGAACATTGTCTACTATGCTTAGGGCTGTTCTAAAGAAGAATAAGAAAATGTGGGAGGAATGCTTGCCTCATATTGAATTTGCTTATAATCGTTCATTGCATTCTACTACTAAGATGTGCCCTTTTGAAGTTGTGTATGTGATGTAGGGTGGAACCCTATAGCGTCGATCTTTCACGTTTGGAGCGGGATCCCTCGAAGAACACGATGAACGCGAGGAAGAACGGGGAGAAATCACAAGGGGAAACACTCAAGAACAAGTCCAAATCACACATCCACTAGACAATCAAACACACAAGATCACAAGGTACATGAACAATAAAGGGAAAGATAGAAGGTAAGGTTCATCTCCAAGAGGAGGTCTTGATGATATCCTAGATGGATCTTCCCACAAGGGGGGTCTAGTATCCTAGATGGATCTTCCCACAAGGGGGTCTTGATGATATCCCGCGGGATCTTCTCCTAGATGGAGGTCTTGGCCTCCAATGGAGTAGTGGTCTCTCTCTCAAGAGATAGGTAGGAGCAAAGCTCACCTAGGAATGAGCTATCACTTTGCTAACCCTAGAAAGGAGGTGGAGGTGGTCTATTTATAGTCTAAGCCACGAAGGGGTAAGTGGGAGAGGATACAAGGCCAAGGCCCTGCTGTTCTGCAAGCAGGCAGGCGGTAGTACGGACTCATGGGCGGTAGTACCGCTTGAGCGGTAGTACCGCTTGCTTTGGGCGGTAGTACGCTTGAGCGGTAGTACCGCTTACTTTGGGCGGTAGTACCGCCCTTTCTGGTCTGGGCAGGTCCTTCTTCTTCCGTCTTCGCTTCCACGCTTCCCTTGCAGACGGTGTAGGCGTTCCTTGGCGCTTGCACTCCTCCTCGTCATTCGTGAAGCTCCGACAATACCTATGCATGCACACGAGTGGAGTGTCAAGTAGTATACCATCCTCAAGGTCAAGTGAACACGTGTAAAGGAGAAGATTCACCTTTATGTATGAGAAGTAGAGGCCGCACGTGTTACTTGCCAAACGGACTCTTGACATGGTGATGACCGTAGGATGCTCCGCATCATCCCCTCCCCCTTGGAAAAGATCCGACCTCGGATCGAAAACCAAATCACCATGGGAAAGAGATGGCTTCGCCATGAAGAAGTGGACGTTCACCAAGTACTCGTCATCTTCAAGCTCGCAATGGGCACTCTCTAATGTCGCATCGTCTTGGGATTCCTTCAAAATGAGCAAGGACAACAAACACTTGGAAAAACAAATGTGGTTAGCATTAGTGCAAAACCAAGCATTCCAGAGGTGATTCGCCAAACAAGTGTTGTCATCAAGCATAGCATATGGTTTGACAAAGGATTGTGACATGGCATGTAAGCACATAAATTGAGCACAAGCAAAGATATCATGGGGACAAGCATGTAAATGTGAGGTAGAGATGCAAATATGTGTGACAAGAGCATAAGCATCTACCTCGAGGTCATAGCAAGCATGCATAAAGAGCTCGACAAATGGTCGATGGTAGGCATAGGAATCATTCACAACACCAAATAAGATGAGATGTCTAAACACATGGGTCAAGTGCAAGACAATCCACGCATAATGTGCATAGGGTGTAGTGAATATAGTGTGGCACTCAACACAATAGAAAGAGCAATTGTTCATCATGTGTGAGGCAATCAAGTGAATCATGTGACAAGCAAAGGAACATGGCATATGTGAAGAAATGATCTTGGTGCAACCAACCATATGATAGTAGCAAGTAGACCAAGAATTGGATGCAACACACAAGGTATATATATCATGAAGCATGGAAATGTGGTTATCATGGGTGCAGGCAATATCTCGAACATGCGTGCAAATGGTGCAAGCAACACATGAAGTATGATCCACAATATCCAAGCTCAAGAAGGATGTCACCTTGGAAGTGTGTCCTTGTGCATTCTTCACAATGCCGAAGTGGTAGGAAGTATGGTGTAGAAGCGAGTCGTGGAAGAATCTATGAGGCTCGCTCTCAAGAGCTCGAATGGTCAACTCACGTGAAGTGGAAGTCGACATGAAGTCCAAGTATCCTACACATGCACAAAACAAAACAAAGAAAGTATGCGCATGGTAGACAAACACATCATCCATCATGATGGTTCTCATCTTTTGCACATAACCATTAGAAGCAAAAGTGCATGAATAATATGATGCAACAATGGTGATATTCATGGCACTAGGTATATGGTGCAAAGAGGGAAGACAAGCATGCTTCACAAGTGAGTATGTCAAAATCTCCAAACATATGTGAGAATGCTATGGGGGCAATCTCATGAGCAAGACTATAAGCATTGTTGCACTCAATACATGGCAAATCATCTAGCATGAGAGAGGCAACACATGGAGATATATGACACGGAGCAATATGAATCATGTGCAAAGCATATAGATGGTTGTCATCAACCGCATGAGATGAGCAAGTATGACACAAGAGACAATGACCAAGATATATCATGTGAGAGGCATGAGCATATATGTCATCAACCCAAGAAAGCAAGTAGTGGAACATGGGTGATGCAATATAGCGAGCATTCATAGCTAGCAAATCAAGCAAGCTAGTAGTGCGAAGATGCAACATACTAGGAGGAATCATGGCAAACATGTCATTGGTGCAAATAGTGGGCATGAATAATTCACAAGTCATAGCACAAGCATGAAAGCAAGATATGAGTACAATATCATGAATGTATTGGCGAGAGGCCATATGCGAATAGCAATGGGTCATCATGACTCTCCCAACACAACAAGCATCAATAGAATGGGGCACATGATAAACATGGCAAAAGCAACAAGGATCTCCACCAAGCATGCAAATACACATAGGAATATCATAATGGAGAATCATGGGTAGATGCAAACAAGGGTCACAATTGCATGGCAAAGGCATAGAAGCAAGCATAGCATGCAAAGTGAACACGGTAAAATGAGCATAATGTGAGAAGTGGTAAATGGCCCTTAGCCGTGTGAGAGCCAAGTAGAGGAGTAGTGCATAGTCCTTGCTTTGAAGGGGACGGTGGTAAGGATAGTCCACGGGATCCCAAAGCATCGTTGCTCTCAAGAGCTCGTTTTGTCAACTCGTGGGATTGCGAGGTTGACAGGTATTCATGGGTTCCTACACAAAAGAGACACAAACGAAAGAAATTGTGTGTGTGGTAAATGTACACATCATCCATCATGATGTGTATGTGCACGTGTGAGTTAGCACAAGATAAGCAATGCTCAAAGAAATTTGAGGCATGGTATATGAACATGTCATCCATCAGGAAAGAATAGTTGTTATGTATGACACGATGGGGACACAAATTGAGAATGCAAGTATATGACACATCAATATCATGTTTAATCATGGGGAGCATATGGTGCACACAATTATGGGGATCATGCAATGGAAGTGATAGAGGCGGGGGTGTCCCGATCTTTCGATGAGATGATAACTATCGATTTGGTGGAGACGACTTTGACGATCCGACTACAAACGTGCACGACGTTGCGCCTTAGCAATCGCTAAACCAACTCCGAGAGGTTATTGACCACGCCGGAGCACAATCAACCTGACCACGAAGGTCTATTCCTGCAAGCAATCGAAGAACAAGCAAGAATATGATAAAAGCAATCTGAATATTGCGAGTATGTATGAAGTATTGATAAAGGTGGGGATCCGTAAGCGGTCTTGGTCTGGTCGTTGGACACAAACGAAGTACGAAGTTGCAATGGCTAACTTTTAACTAAACAAATCCCAAGCAAAAAGCTACTAGATGGATCTACTTATATAGGAGCAAGGGGTGACGGCCAAGGAGGTGGGAGAATGTCCCAAGGCAGCCTAAAACTAACCCTAGGTCGTACAAGGCCAATGGGCCCAAGTGGAGGTGACGTAACACCTTTGGACTTGTAGTTTGACTCGGATTCTGGTGCAGCGTCAGATTGTTTCGTCCACAACTCAACGCTCCGGACGGCTTTTAAATTGTGTTGGAAAGAGCATGAAATCTACTTTCCAACAAAAAAAGAATCACCCAATTCGGAGTCCGTATGAAAAAGTTATTGACGTTTTGAGTCAGGTATGTCTGTGCAGTCCGAATCTGAATCCAGAATGTGAGAGACTTGGACTCTATCTTGTCTTGGCCCAAAAGTGACGTGAGAAGACTTTTTGAACAACACCTAAACTTCTCCTTTTCCCTTATCTTCATATGTGGATTGTACAAATGTCCCACACACCTGCAATTAGACAAAACACAAAAGTATGTGAAGTATTTTTGTTCTGGATAACATAAATATATTATTGAATAGTTTGCACTAGAAATCACCTGACAAATATGCATGTATGCAATATTTTTGGTCTTATCCAAGGTAGTCATGTCCTCATCATCCTCCCCTTCTTGAAAACAAAGCCGTCCTCGGCGTTGCTTAATCCGAAATGTGGCTAACAAAAGAGACAAGGTGTACATGTTGTATATGTATACGTCATCCATTTTTACTTCCCTTGATTTTTGCATATATGACACATGAATAGATGAGTAACTTGCATAGTTCATAAAATCTAAAGCTAACAAATTAGCACAAGAACTAGAAGGCATGAAAATATTGCAACTCAGTTTGCACAAATAAGTGAAGCTCTTATTTATTTCAAAAGATTGACAATGTTCATCATTAAACCATCCCAACATTGGTGAATAAACCTTATTTGAATCAAATTTACATGCTACAACATGCTTAGATAAGCAAACATGCAATGAGTCATTCGACACAGAATCATCACCAAGATTAGAGGTCATATCAAAATGATTAAACATTGGTTCTTTTGCATCAACAGTTAATTCAATGGGTGCTCTCAAAATTGTTGGTATTTCAGTTGTTTGATCACATGGCAAAGTCAAATTATCAATATAATCCTCTAAAATAGGTGGTGTGATCAAAGTAGTGGGTAGCTCAACACATGATGTATTCAAGTTAACTAGGCATGCATCATTCTCATGTAAAAGTGGAAAATCTGTACCTTTGTCATTACCTCTTATTGTCAACTCAGATGATGCAGGCACTCTCGATGGTGATGTGTCACATGGTGTAGATGATGTAGTCCTCGCAACAACGGATGTGGTTGTCATAGTAGGCCTAGTAGTTGAATAAACATCTGTATCAATAGTTGGAATGTGCACCGTGCGCTTGTTCTCCTTGTGGGCAACACGTCGTTTTATTTCCTGTTCAGCTTTGCAAGCAAGACGAAACAAATGGTCCATAGGATAACACTCTTCATGAATTAGTATCTCCTGAATATTATGGTTTAATCCTCCCCAAAATCTATCCATAAAATCTTCTTCACTTTCTTCTAAAAATGAGTGCAACAAGGTAGTTTGTAAATCATCATAAAGGGATGGATCAAAATCTCATAACATGTATGAGGAAACTATGGGGGTCTCCTCATGAACAACATTGGAAACATCATATGGAGAAAATGGACAACATCCAAAACAATGCATATCCGAAGCTAGGTGGTCATGGCATGGCATATGAGATGAATGATGCAAAGGGAGCCTATCAATATCATCACAAGAAAAACAAATGCCAATAACCATGGGCTTGTCATCTATGCCATATGTGCAAATTGGGTTCATTTTAATGGCATATGCATAGTCACTATGAAGAGATTGTAAATAAGACATATGATGGATCTCATGCATAGCATATGACAAGTCAAGCGGATTAGCAAACATGGCGTGACCTAAAGAATTGTCACAAGAAATCCTATGTAACATGGCATCACAACTAATAGACTCCACATGAGAATCATTGTACTCATCATAAATGGGCAAATCATCACATGGGAAATCATACTAGAATGAAGCAAGGTACTAGGTGGATCAACATCATGCAAGCAATCAATCTCGAGAAAGTCCACTAGTGGGACTAGAGCATCACCGTCACCTTTGTTACCTTTGTCATTCCACTCAAGTGGTGTAGGTGAGGTTGGAAAGACCAAATGGTGGTCATCTTCATCTTGATGGAACCATGTGGGGGGTGCATCATATTCCACCATGGCCATCGTCTTGTCCAAAGGGAGGACGAAGTCGTCGAGGATCGGCGCGTCATCATAAATGGGACCTAGCACCAAACGAGAAGACACAATAGAGGTAGAGGTCAAGTTGTTAGAAATGCAAATGGCCTCACGAGACCTATCAACTATCTCACTCTCTCTATGTGGTGGTTCACTCACTCCCTCAAAATAGGTGCACTCAAACTCACGTATGGTGGAGTCACTCATCTCACTCAAGTGGTGGGGGTTGTGGCTCTCCTCACATGGGAATTGTGGCAACTCATCATATATGGGGCTAGTGGTGAAGTCACTCTCACTCTCAATATGGTGGCACAAGTCACTCAAGTCATCATACGTCGCCGTGGTCGAAGGGAGAATCCCATGCTCAACCATCTCGTCGTTGTCGCCGTGGATGAAGGCCGAAGATGGCACATCATCACTCTCCTCCGTGACGAAGGGAAAATCCCATGCTCGATCATCTCGTCACCGTCGCCATGGATGAAGGCCGAAGATGGCACATCATCACTCTCGCCTCCAAAGATGGAAGCATCATCCTTGCTTGCCACCTTGTCGCTCGCCTCCAAAGCTTGGTCCTTGAGGGTCTCCGTAGTCGTACTCGTCGCGGCACCGTCTTGAAAAAGAGTCAAAGTAGACTCGGCATCATCAATGCCACAAAGAGGGATGGCGGTGAAGTCACACTTGGGAGCATCGTCTTGGAGCTTGTCGGCCTTGGACATCATGGTGGTACTAGCCTCATGCTTGTCGTAGAGCTTGGTCGCCGCGAAGTTTGCCTGGGGTGGAGAAGCCTTGGCCTTCATGAGTTCTTGTTCCGCCTTGAGAGCACCAATGTAGTTGTCGTCGATGGACTTGTAGTTCTCGAGGAAGATGGTCTTGGAGATGTCGTTGTGCAATCCCATCATGAAGTGGAACTTCATCGAAATGGGGTCGTCCACGCCGGCTCGTCGCAAGGCAATCATCATCTCCTTGAAGTACTTGTCGATGGACTTGGATCCTTGGGTGGTGTTCTCCAATTGGCGTCGAAGTTGTTCCGTGTAGGTTGGAGGCACAAACTCTCGCCGCAAAGCTTTCTTCGTCTTGGGCCAACTCATGTCGTAGTACTCCGAAGGTGTGTGAAGCCACCATGCCAATGCGTAGTCGTGGAAGTTTCTTGTGGCGCACTTCACATGATCTTCGGGAGGAACTTGATGTAGCTTGAGGTAGTCGTCCATCAAACGCTCCCACTCGAGGTACTCCTCGGGTTCTTGAGTCCCATAGAAAGGAATCTTGTGGTCGGTGTCGAGGTCGTAGTAGCTCGTGGAAGTCGCGGACTTGAGCTTGGGTAGCTTCTCTTGAGTGTAGTCTTGAGGTTCTTGTTGGCGAAGATGCCATATGTCCGTGGCGAAGATGCCTTGAAGTCGCTTGGCGAAGATGCCAAGGAGATGGTGAAGTCGTTGAGCGGTTGTTGGTGTTGAGCTCTTGACCTTCACGTTCTTGTTGTTGATGGTGTCGATGCCGATGTGATCTTGCGGAGGTGGTAGCTCGGAAGGATGTGCTCTTGAGCGTCTTCTTGAAGATGAGGAAGATCGCTTGTAGGACTTGATGAGGGCCTTGATCTCCTCCATGCGCTTGTCCATCTTGGCGTCGTAGTTGTTGTTCATGGCATCGAACTCGTCGTTGTTGTTGTAGACAAAAAGTGACATGCCTTGCCTATCCATCACAAGACTCGAGTAGAGGTGAGTAGGAAATGAGATAAACAATACCAAGTTACCTTTTCCCAAAGTTGAGGATGTATCCCGTGTAACTCAATGTGAGATGAAAGAATAGTGGAATTGGTACGGACTTGTTCACTCACACCTACAAGTAAAGGCTTATAGTAGAGCTCGGTGAGGATAGTGGCACAAAATTTGATGCAAAATGTTAGCAAGAGTCAATAATGTTGAAAAAGATTCACAAATTCGCAAGTGAAACAAGTAGACCAATAGCAAATGGTACACGGAAACACACACGGATAGATAAATGGGGTCGTGCAACCAAGGAATGAGCACAAAATGTGGAATCCACGGAAAACGCTCGTGTTGCACAACTCAAGAGAGACGCTAGCACGATTGCTCAATAGGCGGATCGACACTTGTGCACAACCTATAAGATGCAAAATGGATATTCTTTCTATCCCAAGTATGCTATGTATGTATGGTTCGGTGTTTCTCTCAAGCATGATATCATATGATGTAGATTTTGGTATAGCTCTTATGTGCAATGGGGTATGATGCTATGGCACTTGCTCACGAGCTCTTTGCTCTCTTTTGCTTAAAAGCTTTTTCTCTTTTTTTTCTCTATGGCCACTTTTGCACAATGCACAAACCAAGATAGCAATTGTGTATATCACGGGAACAAACTTGAGGCACAAAGGATGATATGATACCAAGATGATATGGTATGTATGCAATGGAAGTTATGGACCACTAATGTGCACAAGTAACGTTGCGGCAATACTCAAATGGCTAGTCTCGATAGGTAAGTGACATAAAATGGGCTAGGGGTTAACAATGCAATTTGCAAGGGATATACAAAGGTGTCGTCGAGGTTACCGTCGCTGCGATGATGAGTGGCGGTGTTCTTGGTGTAGATACCAAGATGATGGAGACTCGTCCTAAGTAGCCAAAACACCTTAGGAAGCGGAAAACCGCAAAATCAAAATCTCAAATGACAAATGTCAAATGGTGGTAGCGGAAAGCGGTGGTGGTGTTGCACTAGGCAATGCGGAAGCGGGATGATGGGTTATACACGGTGTAAGAGTTGAAGTTGCCGTCCCTAAGTAGCCGAAACACCTTAGGAGACACAAGGCACAACTCGAAAAAGCTCAAACAACAATTTGGTTAAGTTTGGGTGGTCGGAAGTGTATCGTGGGCAAGGTTATGTGGAAGTGTTGGTGGTGGTTGATGAAGAAGCAATTGTCCCTAAGTAGCCTAAACACCTTAGGAGACTCAAATCACAACTCAAACAACCACTAATGCTATGGGGAACAAAATGGGTTAGGTTGCGGAAGTCGGTGGTGGTAATGCGGATGATATGGTGGAGGCCTAGGCAAACTTGCCAAATTTCAGAAAATATGATGGAGTCAAATGATGTTGGTGTTATTTTTGTGGGATAGGGATGTCAATAGCTTCAAAACGAGCTAAAGAACGTCAAAAACGGAGTTCGTATGAATTAGTTATGGGCAAAACGGTGAAACTCGGAAAGCTGAAACTGGCCAGGGCGGTAGTACCGCTCGGGAGGGCGGTAGTACCGCTCGTGTCGGGATTTTTCGACTGTTTCGGATGGAACAGGGCCTGGCGGTAGTACCGTTCATGGGGCGGTAGTACCGCTTGAGGTTCTCAGCGGTAGTACCGCTCTGTAGGGCGGTAGTACCGCTCGTGTCGCGATTTTCGCAGATCGAATCGGGCGCGATTTTGGGCGGAAATGGATGATTTCGGGCAAAATTTGATGGATTTCGTGGATGGAAAAAGGGGAAACTTGGGGGAATGCTAGATCCACTTGAAACCAAGCAAATCCACGGATCAAAATCAACAAAACATCATCAAACCAACAAATCACAAAAAAATTTGGGGCTATTTTTGGTGGGGATTTTCGGATTTAGGACGAAAACAACAAAATCAAGCTAGAAAACACGGGGTAGGGGCTCCAAAAACGTAATCAACGTGGCTCTTGATACCATATGATGTAGGGTGGAACCCTATAGCGTCGATCTTTCACGTTTGGAGCGGGATCCCTCGAAGAACACGATGAACACGGGGAAGAACGGGGAGAAATCACAAGGGGAAACACTCAAGAACAAGTCCAAATCACACATCCACTAGACAATCAAACACACAAGATCACAAGGTACAAGAACAATAAAGGGAAAGATACAAGGTAAGGTTCATCTCCAAGAGGAGGTCTTGATGATATCCAAGATGGATCTTCCCACAAGGGGGGTCTTGTATCCTAGATGGATCTTCCCACAAGGGGGTCTTGATGATATCCCGCGGGATCTTCTCCTAGATGGAGGTCTTGGCCTCCAATGGAGTAGTGGTCTCTCTCTCAAGAGATAGGTAGGAGCAAAGCTCACCTAAGAATGAGCTATCACTTTGCTAACCCTAGAAAGGAGGTGGAGGTGGTCTATTTATAGTCTAAGCCACGAAGGGGTAAGTGGGAGAGGATACAAGGCCAAAGGCCCTTGGCTGCTTGCAAGACAGCAGGCGGTAGTACCGGACTCATGGGCGGTAGTACCGCTGAGCGGTAGTACCGCTTGCTTTGGGCGGTAGTACCGCTTGAGCGGTAGTACCGCTTACTTTGGGCGGTAGTACCGCCCTTTCTGGACTGGGCAGGTCCTTCTTCTTCCGTCTTCGCTTCCACGCTTCCCTTACAGACGGTGTAGGCGTTCCTTGGCGCTTGCACTCCTCCTCGTCATTCGTGAAGCTCCGACAATACCTATGCATGCACACGAGTGGAGTGTCAAGTAGTATACCATCCTCAAAGGGGTCAAGTGAATACGTGTAAAGGAGAAGATTCACCTTTATGTATGAGAAGTAGAGGCGCGACGTGTTACTTGCCAAGCGGACTCTTGACATGGTGATGACCGTAGGATGCTCCGCATCAGTATGGTTTCCTACCTCGTGCACCTATTGATTTGTTGCCTCTTCCATCTTCGGAGAAGGTTAATTTTGATGCTAAAGAACGTGCTGAATTGATTTTAAAAATGCATGAGTTAACTAAGGAAAACATTGAGCATATGAATGCTAAATATAAACTTGCTGGAGATAAGGGTAGAAAACATGTTGTGTTTGCACCTGGAGATCTTGTTTGGTTACATTTGCGTAAGGATAGATTTCTGATTTGCATAAATCAAAGCCAATGCCACGTGCTGCTTGTCCCTTTAAGGTGTTGGAGAAAGTAAATGATAATGCATATAAACTTGAGCTGCCTGCAGATTTTGGGGTTAGTCCCACTTTTAACATTGCAGATTTGAAGCCATATTTGGGTGAGGAAGATGAACTTCCGTCGAGGGCGACTTCATTTCAAGAAGGGAGGATGATGAGGACATCAATCACAGCCCTGCTGCTATACATACTGGACCAATTACTAGAGCTCGCGCACGCCAACTAAATTACCAGGTACTTTCGTTTCTTGGTAATGATTCTAATGTCATGAGAATATGATGCTGCCTAAATTGGATACATTTGTTTGCTTACAAATGAAGGGCCTAGCTTGGAGAAGGATGAACATTGCAGCAAGAACAAGCATGGAGATGATGGCATGTGCAAGGGGGACAAGAATGGAGTTACAAGTGATGATTTCAGGACTTTGAAGCCACCATAATGAGTGCATGAAGCGTTGGATGAAATATACAAGATGCCACTTCATAAATTTCGTCCAGAGGCTATTCTAGGTGCTGCGTCACCTTATTATTGGGCCAGGCCCATGTAATTTCGAAATACATTAGTATAGGCTATTTTTAGAGTCCGTATGTGTGGGGAAACAAGAGATAGGGTTAGTTTCGGACCCCTCCACCAAGGGCCACGAAATTCACCCCCTCTTCCTCCATATATACAGCCCTTAGGGCACCGTTTAGACTTTGGGTTTTGTTTAGATTAAAAGTTCGCCATAGCTGCAACTTCGCGTACTTCGTTTGTGTTCCACGACCAGACAAAGGTGTCACAGAACCCCACCTTGATCAATAAAGCTTTCCTCTTATATTCGCAATATCAACATTGCAATCTTAGTTTCTTGCTTGTTCTTCGTTTGCCTGCAGGAAACAGACCTTCGTGGTCAGGTTGATCGTGCTCCGGCGTGGTCAATAACCTCTCGGAGTTGGTTTAGCGATTGCTAAGGCGCGACGTCCTCGCACGTTCGTAGTCGGATCGTCAAAGTCGACTTCATCCAAAACGATAGTCACCATCTCATCGAAAGACTGGACACCTTTGCCTCTATCAGGGCCTCCTCGTGCAAGCCGGGAGTATTTTCTGGATTCGCGCGCTCGCCGCGAGCAGTTTGAGTACTTGTGGGTCCGACACGGACTCTGAATGACAAAATTATGACCGTTTTAGTGAACATCTCTCCATTCTATGGCAGTCCTTGAAAGTACTTCATTTTCTCGTGTGCTTTCTGCCTGATTGCCCCAAAATTTCTTGTCCTCTATAGAGGAGATATCGGTTCCACATATATATTGACCGATGCCAGGAATGCCCTTTTGTTCCTGGCTTTCACGCACGTGAGTTACAGCATGCCATCCGGCGAAAACAAGGAGAATAAGGCATATAGCCGCTGGATTTTCTTCAATTTACGGCCAAATGAGATTGCCCGGATCATAGAGCATCTGTAGAAAGGTACGTTTGTCCCTACCAGGGGGGCTAATGTCTATAAGCAACATAATCTCGAATTTCCTTCAAAAGGAAGTGCCAATGGGTTCAGAAACTTGTCTGAAAAACAGCGACGAATGATGTTCTTTGACTTTCAGGGCCAAAAAGTCCTGCTTAAGGCCGTATTTGAGGGCACTCCAGGCCTCCTGGCGCAAGCGGGGAGTATTTTCTGGATTCGCGCGCTCGCCGCGAGCAGTTTGAGTACTTGTGGGTCCGACACGGACTCCGAATGACAAAATTATGACCGTTTTAGTGAACATCTCTCCATTCTATGGTAGTCCTTGAAAGTACTTCATTTTCTCGTGCGCTTTTTGCCTAATTGCCCCAAAATTTCTTGTCCTCTATAGAGGAGATATCGGTTCCACATATATATCGATCGATGCCAGGAATGCCCTTTTGTTCCTGGCTTTCACGCGCGTGAGTTACAGCATGCCATCTGGTGAAAACAAGGAGAATAAGGCATATAGCCGTTGTATTTTCTTCAATTTGCGGCCAAATGAGATTGCCGGATGATAGAGCATCTGCGAAAATACGTTTGTCCCTACCAGGGGGCTAATGTCGATAAGCAACATAATCTCCCAAATTCTGATGAGGACATCAATACCATTGTTACACCCACAACCCCTACTGTTACATATCTGGGACCAATTACTAGAGCTCACAAGACGCCAATTAAATTACCGGTACTTTCGTTTCTTGGTAATGATTCTAATGTTCATGAGAATATGATGCTGCCTAAATTGGATACATTTGTTTTGCTTACAAATGAAGGGCCTAGCTTGGAGATGGATGAACATTGGAGCAAGAACACGCATGGAGTTGATGGCATGCGCAAAGGATCAAGAACGGAGTTACAAGTGATGATTTCAGGACTTTGAAGCCACCATAAGGAGTGCATGAAGCCTTGGACGAAATATACAAGATGCCACTTCATAATATTTGTCCATAGGCTATTCTAGGTGCTCGTCACCTTATTATTGGGCCAGGCCCATGTAATTTCGAAATACTTAAGTATAGGGTATTTTTAGAGTCCGCATGTGTGGGGAAACAAGAGTTAGGGTTGGTTTCGGACCCCACCCTCAAGGGCCACGAAATTCCCTACTTTTCCCCCATATATACAGCCCTTAGGGCGTCGTTTAGACTTCGGGTTTTGTTTAGATTAAAAGTTTGCCATAGCTGCAACTTCGCGTACTTCATTTGTGTTCAACAACCAGACAAAGGCGTCACAGAACCCCACCTTGATCAATAAAGCTTTCATCTTATATTCGCAATATTCAGATTGCAATCTCAGTTTCTTGCTTGTTCTTCGTTTGCTCGCAGGAAACAGACCTTCGTGGTCAGGTTGATCGTGCTCCGGCGTGCTCAATAACCTCTCGGAGTTGGTTTAGCGATTGCTAAAGCGCGGCGTCCTCGACGTTCGTAGTCGGATCGTCAAAGTCGACTTCCACCAAAGCAAAATCCACCATCTCACACCTTTGCCCATATCAAGTGGTATCAGATTTCCAGGTTGCTCGGTGAGATTTTACAGTTTTAAGTAGTTCGAGTCTGTTCTTCATACCTACAGTCCACGAAAAAGCCACAAAAAATTAGGGTTAGTTCATCATATCCGAACCAATCTGAGCCTTTGCATAATCTTTTCTGTATTTGCGTTGTTGAATTTGTGGTTGCATCGTCGTGTCTAGTTGCTGGTCTTAGAGTCTAGTCTTTTAGAGTTTGAGTTCTGGTCATAAGTTGTCACGCCGCGCGCACCATCATCATCGCCCTGCCATCTACCACCACCGCTTATCCGCCACCGCTTCGAATCCGTATCCATATACCACCACCGCTGCCATATATACAACCACCGCTGCCATATACCACCACCATATATCCACCACCAATCCGAGTTCCTTGCATATTAGGTTTGTTTTCGGGATCCATCTAATTTCCGATTCGTGTTTCTTTGTCTGAGTAGGTTTCGGATTCCAGCAATCTTTTGCCGTCCGTAGAAGAGGTTGGTTTCCAAAAAAAAAGTCCGGAAACCACACTCCGTTTAGGCCCAAAATTTTCAGCACTTGACAAAAAAATTCTGGTTATCCTGTTTTTAGGTGTTTCCAAGCATATTGAGACAGTCGCCGTTATAGAAAGTTTTTTTTGACCCGTTTCTAGTTTTTGGGTCCAGGTAGCTGAAAAAAAAAATTTGGACGAAAAAATATCGTGCCCGTCCTGTCAGTTTGACCTGGGAAGAGTTTTGAGACACTCGCCATTATAGTGATTTTTTGCAAAAAAAAAGGAGCAGCGCAAAAAAAAAGCAGCGCGAAAAAAAAGAGCGAAAAAAAATTCAGAGTGTGCTCCTCCCTTGTTTACGTGTCGCGCCGTGATTTTGTTGGTGTTCTAGGCTCGCGTCTCTAGCACAGTCTAGCCTAGGACCAGCACAGTACCGTCGTTGAGCATTTATTCAACTTTGCATCTCTGAATTGATTATTGCTGACCCTTTTTTCTACCATATTATAAGCCTTCCCAGCTCCACATACATCTACGTCGTGCGTTGGACTCTCCCTAGTAATCGCTCTATTCAAGCTTTGAGAGTTTTGACTACAACGGTTGCCGATCACCTTTTGCTGCTGGGTAAGAACTGGTAAGAATTTGAGATTTGCTTAACGGGTTTGTGATACACCACCACCACTTCTTAGTTGTCTGTAGGATCATATTCTTGTGTGTTTCTATTTGCTGCTAACCATGGTAGGATCACAAGCCGATGAGACTGATTGGGAGAACTGACGAACAAACAGCTACATGATAAATTTCAGCAAATGATGAGTGGACAGGTGCAAGATATGCTAAACAGATTTGACGAGGCCATGGAGAAGATAGATGGCATTGAGAAGGCGTTTGAAACAAAGCTTGATAGCAAGTTTGATGAATTGCTCGTAGCGTTTTCCACAACCACCGCCGGCTGCACCTATCGCACCTCTGCAGCGACAACAACTACGCCCCTTCCGAATCAGTATGGGCGAGCTCAGCGTGTTCCTATTGAGCGAGGACAAAATTCTGGTGCCGCTGCTACTGCTGTTGGTGCTTCTTTGGCTCCTGCTACTGCTGCTGCTGGTACCGGCGAGGATGATTATGTGGAAGATTACGAGGATGAGGTTGATCAACATCGAACTACGTGCAACCACCAGCACCACAACCACCAGGTCGTCCACATGCAAATAATGGCAATGTTAGGGCTCCCCTCAGTGCGAGATCATGACCATCTCCCTAAACTGAAATTGAATATTCCACCATTTGAGGGTAGATATGTTTCTGATATATATCTTACTTGGGAGTTAGAAACTGAACAACGATTTACATGTTTACAATATCCTGAGGAGAGACGTGTTCCTGCTGCTGTTTGTGCTTTCACTAGCTTTGCATGTGTTTGGTGGTCTGAACATTGCAGATTATATCCTGTTCCAGCTACTTGGGCTGCTTTGAAAACTGCTATGCGTACTCGTTGGGTTCCACCATATTATCAACGTGAATTACTTCAAAAATTGCAGCGTTTAAGACAAGGAAAAAATTCTGTAGAAGAATATTATCAGGAATTACAAACTGGCTTGATTAGATGTGGTATTGTTGAGGAGAATGAAGCTATGCTTGCACGTTTCTGGGTGGATTAAATAGAGATTCAGACCATTCTAGACTATAAGGATTATAATAATATCACTCGTTTATTCCATCTTGCTTGTAAAGCTGAGCGTGAAGTGCAGGATCGACGAGCATTGGCGGCACTAACTTTTCTGCAGGTCGACCTTCATCGTGGACACCACGTGCATCATCTACTTCCTTTGCACCATCACCACCTTCAGGTGCCACCTCCAACCGTGATACAAGAAAGCAGGCACAACCACCACTATCGCCAAGAGCACACCTGCGGGCCTGCCAGAGCTCTTCTTCTTCCATGGCGTCAACAGGGCACACAAGTGATATTATTTGTCGTCGTTGTAAGGGAAGAGGACATTTTTTGAGAGAATGCAAATCTCAGCGTGTGATGATTGCTCTGAGGATGGTGGGTATGAGTCCGCTAGTGACTATGATGAGGAGACTTTGGCTCTTATTACACATGAGGAACACGGTGGAGATGATTCGATCATGAGACACAATACATGGCTGCTGAAGATCTTGACAGGTATGAATGTTTAGTTGCTCAACGTGTTTTGAGTGTGCAGGTTACACAAGCTAAGCAAAATCAAAGGCATAATTTGTTCCATACAAAGGAGTTGTGAAGGAACGTTCTATTCGCGTCATCATAGATGGAGGGAGCTGCAACAACTTGGCTAGCATGGAGATGGTGGAGAAGCTATCTCTCACCACAAGACCACATCCACATCCTTACTACATCCAATGGTTCAACAACAGCGGCAAGGTTAAGGTAACACGTACTGTTCGTGTGCATTTTAGTATCTCTACATATGCTGATTATGTTGATTGTGATGTGGTACCTATGCAAGCATGTTCCTTATTACTTGGTCGACCATGGCAATTTGATAAAAATTCTGTACACCATGGTAGAAACAATCAGTATACTCTTGTTCATAAGGATAAAAATATTACTTTGCTTCCTATGACTCCTGAGTCCATTTTGAAAGATGATATTAATAGAGCTAATAAAGCAAAACAGGAGAAAAATCAGATTGTGGCAAAAGAATTTGAGCAACAAATGAAGCCTAATAATAAACCATCTAGTGTTGCTTCTGAAATTAAATTGAAAAGTGCATGTTTACTTGCCACCAAATCTGATATTGATGAGCTAGATTTTAGCAAATCTATTTGCTATGCTTTTGTGTGCAAAGAGGCATTATTTTCATTCGAGGACGTGCCTTCCTCTTTGCCTCCTGCTGTCACTAACATTTTGCAGGAGTTCGCTGACGTCTTTCCACAAGACGTGCCACCGGGATTACCGCCTATTCGAGGGATTGAGCATCAAATTGACTTAATTCCCGGTGCATCATTACCCAACCGTGCGCCATACCGTACCAATCCAGAGGAGACGAAGGAGATTATGCGTCAAGTACAGGAGCTGCTCGACAAAGGTTATATCGCGAATCCCTTAGTCCTTGTGCTGTTCCTATTATTCTAGTGCGAAAAAGGATGGTACGTCACGTATGTGTGTTGATTGATGAGGACATGACTACCTTGTATATGACCAAAAATATTGCATACATGCATATTTGTCAGGTGATTTCTAGTGCAAACTATTCAATAATCTATTTATGTTATCCAGAACAAAAATACTTCACACACTTTTGTGTTTTGTCTAATTGCAGGTGTAGGACATTTGTACAATCCACATATGAAGATAAGGAAGAAAGAGATGTTTATTTGCTGTTCAAAAAGTCCTCTCACGTCACTTTTGGCCCAAGAGAAGATAGAGTCCAAGTCTCTCACGTTCTGGATTCAGATTCGGACTGCATGAGACATACCTGACTCAAAACGCCAACAACTTTTTCATACGGACTCCGAATTGGGTGATTCTTTTTTTGTTGGAAAGTAGATTTCATGCTCTTTCCAGCACAATTGGAATCACCTTAAAATCCGTCGGAGCGTTGAGTTATGGACGAAACAATCTGACGCTGCAGCAGAATCCGAGTCAAACTACAAGTCCAAAGGTGTTACGTCACCTCCACTTGGGCCCATGAGCCTTGTACGACCTAGGGTTGGATTTAGGCTGCCTTGGGACGTCCTCCCACCTCCTTGGCTGCCACCCTTGCTCCTATATAAGTAGATCCATCTAGTAGCTTTTTCCTTGGAATTTGTTTAGTTAAAGTTAGCCATTGCAACTTCGTACTTCGTTTGTGTCCAATGACCAGACCAAGACCGCCACGGATCCCCATCTTTATCAATACTTCATACATACTCGCAATATTCAGATTGCTTTTATCATATTCTTGCTTGTTCTTGATTGCTTGCAGGAATAGACCTTCGTGGTCAGGTTGATTGTGCTCCGGCGTGGTCAATAACCTCTCGGAGTTGGTTTAGCGATTGCTAAGGCGCAACGTCGTGCACGTTTGTAGTCGGATCGTCAAAGTCGTCTCCACCAAATCGATAGTTATCATCTCATCGAAAGATCGGGACACCCTCGCCTCTATCAAGTGGTATCAGTTTTCAGGTCGCTCGGTGAGATTTTACAGTTTTTCATAGTTTAGATCGCATCTGTCATTCATACCTATAGTCCATCAAAAATCCATAAAAAAAGTTAGATCTGTTGATCCTTTATCCAAGCCAGTCTGAGCCTTTGCAATTTTCTATTCGTTGCTTGCATAGTTGAATTATCGGTTGCATCGTCGTGTCAGTTGCTGGTCTTAGTGTCTAGCTCCTTTAGAGTTTCGAGTTCTGTTCATATTAGTCACGCCGCCGCTGCATCATTATCCCTTCCGCTGTCCACCATCCCATCTTTTAATTTCCACCACGTGCTACGCGCTGTTCATTGTCATAATCATAGTTGTGGTCATTCACATCTTCGCCTGATCCAATCTGCATCTTATCTAGTTTGTCTTGGAAAGAGGGGAAAAAAAGAGAGAAAAAAGGAAAGAAAAGAAAAAGAAAAAAGAAAAAGAGAGAAGAAAAAGAAAACAAAAGTGTGGGAAAAAAAGAAAGAAGAAAAAAAACGGATCTATCTAGAATCAATCTCGTACCTGAATTCGGATTGGAATCTGTTTTGCGCACTGTTCAGTAAAACGGGTGTATCTTCCTCATACGAAGTCCGTTTTGGCTCCGTGAGTACTCAAATTGAAGCTAGCAACGAGCCGCATCTAAATAGTTGCAGAAGCTAGTTCATTATTTGACACCTCAAAATCGGCTTCTAAATAGGACTTTTTGCCCTCTAAAGTTCGTGAATACAGCTTGTTCCAATTTTTCAGGCCAGTTTTAGAATTCTTTAACTCCTCATATCAACTCGGAATTGAGTGATTCTTTTTGCATTGGAAAGCTTGAGTTAGTAGCATTCTTTGAAAGAATTTATCAGAAAATTGGCTCAAACATTTCAAGAGGAAAGTTGGAGAGAGAGTTGTTGTACGTCCTGCTTGGTAGTTGTTTTTCATCATTATCTTCACTACCATTGTGATCTTCACTTATATCTTGCTATCAAGAGCTACTTAGTATCCTTCATTGATGCTAGTTGTGCTATGCCGTGACCTCATTAGTGTTCTAGGCATGCGTCTCTAGTCCGGTCTAGCCTAGGACCAGCACAGTACCGTCGTTGAGCGTTTATTCAACATTGCATCTCTGAATTGATTATTGCTAATCTTTTGCTACCATATATAGCCAACCCAGCTCCACATATTTCTACACCGTGTATATGTACGTTCCCCTGGCAATCGCTTTACACAATCTTCGGAGTTATTTGACATCGCTGGTTGCCTGTCACCACCTGCCGCATGGTAAGAACTTGTAAGATATTGATATTTGCTTTACTGTGAGCACTTTACAACCACATCCTAGTAGTTCATAGGAACATTATTCTGGAATTTTGTTTCTTGTTTCTACTAATCATGACAGGTTCCGGAGATAGAAGTTCTTGGATGACGGACACATCTTCACCATCACGAGAGTTGGGACAACACACACAACCACATGGTCAGGTTATCTCTTTACCGTCATTTGAGGGTAGATTTAATCCTGCTATTTATCTAGCTTGGGAGTTTGAAGTAGAACAAGTTTTTAGTAACCATGACTTTTCTGAACTTGAGCGGGTACGAGTTGCCACTAGAGCATTTACTAGTTTTGCTTCAGTTTGGTGGAGTGTGCATTGTAAGAAAAATATTGATAACCAACCCACAACTTGGAAAGATTTGAAATATGTAATGAGACAACATTTTTTCCCTCCTTACTATCGCCGTGAATTGCTTCGCAAATTTGAACAATTTAAACAAGGCAACAACACTGTTCATGCTTACTACAAAGAGTTCAAATCTTATATGCATCATTGTGACATAGAAGAATCTAAGGATGATACAATGAATAGATTTTTTGGTGGTTTGAACCATGATATTCAGGCAAGATTTCAGTATATTCCTCGTTGCATTACTGGTATGTATGTTCGTGCTTGTACCTTTGAGAGACAGTTACAGGAGGATGCATTGGGTGACTACAACAACTACAATTCCAGTTCATGCTCACCACCGCCGGTTGGTTCCTCCACCGTTGCACCTACTAGAGCAGCCCCACCTCAGAGCGCGACATCATCTCAAGAGTATGGTGCATTGTCTACGTCTGTAACTACATCAGCTACGTCTTTGCGACAAGGTAACAGTAAAGGTATTGATGATATAACTTCACATGAGCATGATGCATCCCTAGTTAACTTGAATGCATCATGTGTTGAGTTACCTGGTGATTTGAGCACAACACCTATTTTAGAGAATCTTGATACTGTCATGAATGCGTCATGTGATCAAACAATTGAAATACCAACAATTTTGAGTGCACCCATTGAATTAACTGTTGATGCAAAAGAATCAATGTTTAATCATTTTGATATGACCTCTAATCTTGGTGATTATTCTGTGTCGAATGACTCATTGCATGTTTGCTTATCTAAGCATGTTGTAGCATGTAAATTTGAATCAAATAAGGTTTATTCACCAATGTTGGGATGGTTTAATGATGAACATTGTCAATCTTTTGAAATAAATAAGAGCTTCACTTATATGTGCAAACTGAGTTGCAATATTTTCATGCCTTCTAGTTCTTGTGCTAATTTGTTGGCTTTAGATTTTATGAACTATGCAAGTTATTCATCTATTCATGTGTTATATATGCAAAAATCGAGGGAAGTAAAAATGGATGACATATACATATACAACATGTACACCTTGTCTTTTTTGTTAGCCACATTTCAGATTAAGCAACGCCGAGGACGGCTTTATTTTCAAAAAGGGAGGATGATGAGGACATGACTACCTTGTATATGACCAAAAATATTGCATACATGCATATTTGTCAGGTGATTTCTAGTGCAAACTATTCAATAATCTATTTATGTTATCCAGAACAAAAATACTTCACACACTTTTGTGTTTTGTCTAATTGCAGGTGTATGGGACATTTGTACAATCCACATATGAAGATAAGGAAGAAAGAGATGTTTATTTGCTGTTCAAAAGTCCTCTCACGTCACTTTTGGCCCAAGAGAAGATAGAGTCCAAGTCTCTCACGTTCTGGATTCAGATTCGGACTGCACAGACATACCTGACTCAAAACGCCAACAACTTTTTCATACGGACTCCGAATTGGGTGATTCTTTTTTTGTTGGAAAGTAGATTTCATGCTCTTTCCAGCACAATTGGAATCACCTTAAAATCCGTCGGAGCGTTGAGTTATGGACGAAACAATCTGACGCTGCAGCAGAATCCGAGTCAAACTACAAGTCCAAAGGTGTTACGTCACCTCCACTTGGGCCCATGAGCCTTGTACGACCTAGGGTTGGATTTAGGCTGCCTTGGGACGTCCTCCCACCTCCTTGGCTGCCACCCCTTGCTCCTATATAAGTAGATCCATCTAGTAGCTTTTTCCTTGGAATTTGTTTAGTTAAAAGTTAGCCATTGCAACTTCGTGTACTTCGTTTGTGTCCAATGACCAGACCAAGACCGCTTACGGATCCCCATCTTTATCAATACTTCATACATACTCGCAATATTCAGATTGCTTTTATCATATTCTTGCTTGTTCTTCGATTGCTTGCAGGAATAGACCTTCGTGGTCAGGTTGATTGTGCTCCGGCGTGGTCAATAACCTCTCGGAGTTGGTTTAGCGATTGCTAAGGCGCAACGTCGTGCACGTTTGTAGTCGGATCGTCAAAGTCGTCTCCACCAAATCGATAGTTATCATCTCATCGAAAGATCGGGACACCCTCGCCTCTATCAACATGCTCCTTTACTCCAACTTCACGATTTTAATAAGACTTTTTGAGCTTGAATGTGATGCTAGTGGAATTGGATTAGGAGGTGTGTTATTCAAAGATGATGAGGACATCAATGCCATTGTTACCCCACACCCCTGCTGCTATACATACTTTGGACCAATTACTATAGAGCATCCATGCCATCAACTAAGTGCCTACCGGTACTTTCGTTTCTTGTAATGATTCTAATGTTCATGAGAATATGATGCTTTTCAAATTGGATACATTTGTTTTACTTACAAATGAAAGGGCCTAGCTTGGAGAAAGGATGAACATTGGAGCAAGAACAAGCATGGAGATGATGGCGTAAATAAGGGACAAGAATGGAGTTACAGAGTGATGATTTCAGGGACTTTGAAGCCACCATAATGAGTACATAGGCCTTGGGCAGAAGCCAAGATGCCACTTCATAGAATTTGATCCGGAGGGCTATTCTAGATCAACTGCGTCACCTTATTATTGAGCCAGGCCCATGTAATTTCAAGCCATTAGTATAGAGGAGGCTATTTTAGAAGTGTTAGTATGTGTGGGAAACAAAGAGATAGGGTTGGTTTCGGACCCCTCTACCAAGGGCCACGAAAATTCACCCCTCTTCCTCCATATGCCTCTGACCCTTAGGGCCCGTTTAGACTTTGGGTTTTGTTTAGAATAAAAGTTCGCCATAGCTGCAACCCATTGTGCCGTTTGTGTTCCTTGACCGAGACAAAGGCGTCCTGAACCCACCTTTGATCAATAAAGCTTTCATCTTATATTCGCAATATCCAGATTGCAGTCTCGGTTTCTTGCTTGTTCTTCGTTTGCTGTCACAAGAAATCCTATGTAACATGGCATCACAACTAATAGACTCCACATGAGAATCATTGTACTCATCATAAATGGGCAAATCATCACATGGGGAAATCATACTAGAATGAAGCATGGTACTAGGTGGATCAACATCATGCAAGCAATCAAGAAAGTCCACTAGTGGGACTAGAGCATCACCGTCACCTTTGTTACCTTTGTCATTCCACTCAAGTGGTGTAGGTGAGGTGGAAAAGACCAAATGGTGGTCATCTTCATCTTGATGGAACCATGTGGGGGTGCATCATATTCCACCATGGCCATCGTCTTGTCCAAAGGGAGGACAGAGTCGTCGAGGATCGGCGTCATCATAAATGGGACCAAACGAGAAGACACAATAGAGGTAGAGGTCAAGTTGTTAGAAATGCAAATGGCCTCCAAGACCTATCAACTATCTCACTCTCTCTATGTGGTGGTTCACTCACTCCCTCAAAATAGGTGCACTCAAACTCACGTATGGTGGAGTCACTCATCTCACTCAAGTGGTGGGGTTGTGGCTCTCTCCTCAGGGTGTGGCAACTCATCATATATGGGGCTAGTGGTGAAGTCACTCTCACTCAATATGGTGGCACAAGTCACTCAAGGTCATCATCGTCGCCGTGGTCGAAGGAGAATCCATGCTCAACCATCTCGTCGTTGTCGCGCCGTGGATGAAGGCGAAGATGGCACATCATCACTCTCTCTGGATGAAGGGAAAATGCCTGCTGTCTCGCCATGATGATGAAGATGGCATCATCCTTCAGGGAATCATCATCCTTTTGCAACCTCAAAAACTTGGTCCTTGAGGTCTCCGTAGTGATACTCATTAATATGCGTCTTGAAAAAAGTCAAAGTAGACTCGGCATCATCAATGCGAGGATGGCGATGTGGTCGTCTTGGAGCTTGTCCTTGGGACATCATGGTGGTACTAGCCTCATGCTTGTCGTGAAGCTTAGTGCCCTGATTTGCTTGGGGTGGAAAGCCTTGGCCTTCATGAGTTCTTGTTCCTTGGAGCACCAATGTAGTTGTCGTCGATGGACTTGTAGTTCTCGAGGAAGATGGTGGAGATGTCGTTGTGCAATCCCATCATGAAGTGGAACTTCATCGAAATGGGGTAAATCCCACGCCGGCTCGTCATGAAGCAATCATCATCTCCTTGAAGTACTTGTCGATGGACTTGGATCCTTGGTGTTCTCCAATTGGCGTGGAAGTTGTTCCGTGTAGGTTGGAGGCACAAACTCTCGCCGCAAAGCTTCTTCTGGGCCAACTCATGTATAGTATCAGGGTGTGAAGCCACCATTAATGCGTAGTCGTGGAAGTTTCTTGTGGCGCACTTCACTGATCTTGGGAGGAACATGTAGCTTGGTAGTCCTCAGCTCACAGGGTACTCTCGGGTTCTTGGTCCCGAAAGGAATCTTGTGGTGGGGTGTCGAGGTCGTAGTAGCTCGTGGAAGTCGCGGACTTGAGCTTGGGTAGCTTCTCTTGAGTGTAGTCTTGAGGTTCTTGTTGGCGAAGATGCCATGTCCGTGGCGAAGATGCCTTGAAGTGCTGGCGAAGATGCCAGGGAGATGGTGAAGTCGTTGAGCGGTTGTTGGTGTTGAGCTCTTGACCTTCACGTTCTTGTTGTTGATGATGTGTGATGCGATGTGATCTTGCGGAGGTGGTAGCTCGGAAGGATGTGCTCTTGACGTCTTCTTGAAGATGAGGAAGATCGCATGGGACTTGATGAGGGCCTTGATCTCCTCCATGCGCTTGTCCATCTTGGCGTCGTAGTTGTTGTTCATGGCATCGAACTGGTTGTTGAATGACCTATCCATCACAAGACTCGAGTAGAGGTGAGTAGGAAATGAGATAAACAATACCAAGTTACCTTTTCCCAAAGTTGAGGATGTATCCGTGTAACTCAATGTGAGATGAAAGAATAGTGGAATTGGTACGGACTTGTTCCTCTACAAGTAAAGGCTTATGGTAGAGCTCGGTGAGGATAGTGGCACAAAATTTGATGCAAAATGTTAGCAGTCAATAATGTTGAAAAAGATTCACAAATTACATGATGAAATAGCAAAGAAACACGCAACACACGGATAGATAAATGGGGTTATGCAACAAGGAATGAGCACAAAATGTGGAATCCGACTGTGTTGCACAACTCAAGAATTTACGATTGCTCAATAGGCGGATCGACACTTGCACAACCTATAAGATGCAAAATGGATATTCTTTCTATCCCAAGTATGCTGTATGTATGGTTCGTGTTTCTCTCAAGCATGATATCATATGATGTAGATTTTGGTATGGCTCTTATGTGCAATGGGGTATGATGCTATGGCACTTGCGAGCCTTTGCTCTTTTGTAAAAGCTTTTTCTCTCTTTTTTTCTCTATGGCCACTTTGCACAATACAAACCAAGATAGCAATTGTGTATGAGGAACAAACTTGAGGCACAATGGATGATATGATACCAAGATGATATGGTATGTATGCAATGGAGTTATGGACCACTAATGTGCACAAATGCGTTGCGTACTCAAATGGCTAGTCTCGATAGGTAAGTGGCGCAAAAATGGGCTGCAAGGGGTTCAATGCAATTTGCAAGGGATATACAAAAGTGTGGAAATCGGGGAGTTCTGGTCATGCGATGAGTGGCGGTGTTCTGGTGTAGATACCAAGATGATGGAGACTAGTCCTAAGTAGCCAAACACCTAGGAAGCGGAAAAACCATAAAATCAAAATCTCAAATGACAAATGTCAAATGGTGGTAGCGGAAAGCGGTGGTGGTGTTACTGGCAATGCGAGAAGTGGGATGGGCTATACATTGTAGAGTTGAAGTTGCCCGTCCCTAAGTAGCAAAAACACCTTAGGAGACACAAGCCACAACTCGAAAAAGCTCAAACAACAATTTGGTTAAGTTTGGGTGGTCGGAAGTGTATGGTAGGCAGGTTATGTGGAAGTGTTGGTGGTGGTTGATGAAGAAGCAATTGTCCCTAAGTAGCCTAAACACCTGGGAGACTCCAATCACAACTCAAACAACCACTAATGCTATGAAAATGGGTTGGGTTGCGGAAGTCGGTGGTGGTAATCTGGATGATATGGTGGAGGGCTAGGCAAACTTGCCAAATTTCAGAAAATATGATGGAGTCAAATGATGTTGGTATTTTTGTGGGATAGGGATGTCAATAGCTTCAAAACGAGCTAAGAACGTCAAAAACGGAGTTCGATGAATTAGTTATGGGCAGCAATTGAAACTCGAAGCTGAAACTGGCCAGGGCGGTAGTACCGCGCTCAGGAGGGCAGTAGTACCGCTCGTGTCAGATTTTTCGACTGTTCCGGATGGAACAGGGCCTGGCGGTAGTACTGTTCATGGGGCGGTAGTACCGCTTGAGGTTCTCAGCGGTAATCCGGCTCGTGAACGGTAGTCCGCTCCGTCATATATTTTCGCAGATCGAATCGAGGGCCGATTTTGGTGAAATGGATGATTTGAGGCAAAATTGATGGATTTCTGGATGGAAAAAGGAAACTTGGGGAATGCTAGATCCACTTGAAACCAAGCAAATCCGGATCAAAATCAAAACATCATCAAACCAACAAATCACAAAAAATTTGGGATTTTTTGGTGGGGATTTTCGGATTTAGGGGCCAAAACAAAATCAAGCTAGAAAAACAGGGTGGGGCTCCAAAAGCGTGATCAACGTGGCTCTTGATACCATATGATGTGGGGTGGAACCCTAGCGTCGATCTTTCACGTTTGGGCGGGATCCCGAAGAACCACGATGAACACGGGAAGAACGGGAGGAGAAATCACAAGGAAACACTCAAGAACAAGTCCAAATCACATCCACTAGACAATCAAACACACAAGATCTACAAGGTACAGAACAATAAAGGAAAAGATACAAGGTAAGGTTCATCTCCAGAGGAGGTCTTGATGATATCCAAGATGGATCTTCCCACAAGGTCTTGTATCCTAGATGGATCTTCCCACAAGGGTCTTGATGATATCATGGGATCTTCTCCTAGATGGAGGTCTTGGCCTCCAATGGAGTGTGGTCTCTCTCTCAGAGATAGGTAGGAGCAAAGCTCACTAGAATAAGTATCACTTTACTAACCCTAGAAAGGAGGTGGAGGTGGTCTATTTATAGTCTAAGCCACAGGGTAAGTGGAGAGGATGACCAAAAGGCTGAAGCTGATGATGGTGCAGACTCATGGGCAGTGAGTACCGCTTGGCCGGTAGTACCTTGCTTTGAAGCGGTAATCGCAACGGCGGTATTCTACCGCTTACTGGTAGTACCGCCCTTCTACGGGCAGGTCCTTCTTCTTCGTCTTCGCTTCACGCTTCCGAGGCGGTAAGCGTTCCTTGGCGCTTGCACTCCTCCTCGTCATTCGTGAAGCTCCGACAATACCTATGCATGCACACGGTGGAGTGTCAAGTAGTATACCATCCTCAAAGGGGTCAAGTGAATCGTGTAAAGGAAAGATTCACCTTTATGTGAGAAGTAGAGTGCGTGTTACTTGCCAAGCGGACTCTTGACATGGTGATGACCGTGGGATGCTCCGCATCAGTATGGTTTCACCGCGTGCACCTATTGATTTGTTGCTCTTCCATCTTGGAGAAGAGTTAATTTTGATGCTAAGAAGCGTGCTGAATTGATTTTAAAATATGGTTAACTGGAAAACATTGAGCATATAATGCTAAATATAAACTTCTGGAGATAAGGGTAGAAAACATGTTGTGTTTGGAGATCTTGTTTGGTTACATTTAGGTAGGATAGATTTTGATTTATAAATCAAAGCCAATGCCACGTCTTTGCTGGTCCCTAAGGTGTTGGAGAAAGTAAATGATAATGCATATATTGAGCTGCCTGCAGATTTTGAGTTAGTCCACTTTTAACATTGCAGATTTGAAGCCATATTTGGGTGAGGAAGATGAACTTCATCGAGGGCGACTTCATTTCAAGAAGGGAGGATGATGAGGACATCAATCACAACCCCCCTTTGCTATACATCTTGGACCAATTACTACACAGGCTTGCGCATCCAACTAAATTACAGGTACTTTTCGTTTCTTGGTAATGATTCTAATGTCATGAGAATATGATGCTGCCTAAATTGGATACATTTGTTTGCTTACAAATGAAAGGCCTAGCTTGGAGAAGGATGAACATTACAGCAAAGAACAAGCATGGAGATGATGGCATGTGCATGTACAAGAATGGAGTTACAAGTGATGATTTCAGGACTTTGAAGCCACCATAATGAGTGAAGCATTGAGCGTTGGACGATATACAAGATGCCACTTCATAAAATTTACGTCTATTCTAAGTGCTTCGTCACCTTATTATTGGCCAGAGGCCATGTAATTTCGAAATACATTAGTATAGGCTATTTTTAGTCCGTATGTGTGGGGAAACAAGAGATGGGTTGGTTGGACCCCTCACCAGGGTACGAAATTCACCCCTCTTCCTCCATATATACAGCCTTAGGGCACCGTTTAGACTTTGGGTTTTGTTTAGATTAAAAGTTACGCCATAGCTGCAACTTGGCGTGCGCCGTTTGTGTTCCACGACCAGACAAAGCGTCACAGAACCCCACCTTGATCAATAAAGCTTTTCTCTTATATTACATAATATCACATTGCAATCTTAGTTTCTTGCTTGTTCTTCGTTTGCAAAACAGACCTTCGTGGTCGGTGATCGTGCTCGGCGTGGTCAATAACCTCGAGTTGGTTTAGCGATTGCTGGTACGTTCGTGGTCGGATCGTCAAAAGTAACTTCATCAAAAGCGATCTCACCATCTCCTATCGAAAGACTGGACACCTTTGCCTCGGGGCCTCCTCGTGAAAGCAGAGTATTTTCTGGATTCGCCGCTGAAGGCAGTTTGAGTACTTGTGGGTCAACGGACTCTGAATGACAAAATTATGACCGTTTTAGTGAACATCTCTCCATTCTATGGCGAGTCCTTGAAAGTACTTCATTTTCGTGTGCTTTACTTTGATTGCCCCAAAATTTCTTGTCCTCTATAGAGATATCGGTTCCATTTATATTGACGATGCCAGGAATGCCCTTTGTTCTGGCTTTCCGCCGCGTGATTCTGACGCATGCCATCCGGCGAAAACAAGAGAATAAGGCATATAGCATGGATTTTTCTTCAATTTGACCAAATGAGATTGCGATCATCTGTGAAAGATGCGTTTGTCCCTACCGGGGCTAATGTCTATAAGCAACATAATCTCTCGAATTTCCTTCAAAAGGAAGTGCCCATGGGTTGAAACTTGTCGAAAACAGCGAATGATGTTCTTTGACTTCCGGGGCCCAAAGTCCTGCTTAAGGCCGTGTTGAGGGCACTCCGGCCTCTCTGGCGCAAGTGGGAGTATTTTTGGATTGGCAGCACCGCGAAGTTTAAGTACTTGATGGGTCCGAAACCACGGACTCGAATGACAAAATTATGACCGTTTAGTGAACATCTCTCCATTCTATGGTAGTCCTTGAAAGTACTTCATTTTCTCGTGTGCTTTTTGCCTAATTGCCCCAAAATTTCTTGTCCTCTAGAGAGATATCAGTTCCACATATATGATCGATGCAGGAATGCCCTTTTGTTCACGGCTTTCCGCAGCGTGAGATTCTGACATGCCATCTGGTGAAAACAAGGAGAATAAGGCATATAACCGTTGTATTTTCTTCAATTACGGCCAAATAAGATTGCCGGATGATAGAGCATCTGCCGAAAATACGTTTGTCTACCAGGGGGCTAATGTCGATAAACATAATCTCCCAAATTCTGATGAGGACATTACCATTGTTACAACCCTTATTTACATCGGGACCAATTACTAAAGCTCGCGCAACAATTAAATTACCAGGTACTTTCGTTTCTTGGTAATGATTCTAATATTCATGAGAATATGATGCTGCCTAAATTGGATACATTTGTTTTGCTTACAAATGAAGGGCTAGTGGGAGATGGATGGGCAAGAACATAGGAGTTGGCATGCATAGAGGATCAAGCGGAGTTACAAGTGATGATTCAGGACTTTGAAGCCACCATAAGGAGTGCATGAAGCCTTGGACGAAATATACAAGATGCCACTTCATAATATTTGTCCATAGGCTATTCTGGAAGGTACTATTCGTCACCTTATTATTGGGCCAGGCCAAGACCACATCCACATCCTTACTACATCCAATGGTTCAACAACGGCGGCAAGGTGAAGGTAACACGTCTTGTTAGTGTGCATTTTAGTATCTCTACATATCTTGATTATGTTGATTGTGATGTGGTACCTATGCAAGCATGTTCCTTGTTACTTGGTAGACCATGGCAATTTGATAAAATTCTTACACCATGGTAGAAACAATCGGTATACTCTTGTTCATAAGGATAAAAATATTACTTTGCTTCCTATGACTCTGAGTCCATTTTGAAAGATGATATTAATAGAGCTAATAAAGCAAAGCAGGAGAAAAATAAAGTGAAAATCAGATTGTGGCAAAAGAATTTGAAGCACATGAAGCCTAATAATAAACCATCTCTTTATTGCTTCGAAATTAAATTGAAAGTGCATGTTTACTTGCCAAATCTGATATTGATGAGCTAGATTTTGCAAATCTATTTGCTATCTTTTTATGTGCAAAGGCATTATTTTCATTCGACGTGCCTTCCTCTTTGCCCCCTTTGTCACTAACATTTTGCGGGGAGTTGACGGCGTCTTTCCACAAGGCGTGCCAGGATACCACCTATTAGAGGATTGAGCATCAAATTGACTTAATTCGGTGCATCATTACTTAGTGCACCATACCGTACCAATCCGGAGAGCGAAGGAGATTATCGTCAGTCTGAGCTGCTCGACAAAGGTTATATCTGTGAATCCCTTAGTCCTTGTTCCTATTATTCTAGTGCGAAAAAGGATGGTATCACGCATATGTGTGTTGATTGTAGAGCATCAATAATATAATATTAGTTATCGTCATCCTATTCTAGGCTAGATGATATGCTTGATGAATTAGTGGCTCTACAATATTCTCCAAGTTGATTCGTAGTGGATACCATCAAATTCGTTATGAAATTGGAGATGATGGAAAACAGACATTTAAAACTAAGTTTGGATTATATGGTGGTTAGTCATGCCTTTTGGGTTAACTAATGCACCTAGTACTTTCATGAGATTAATGAGCGAAGTTTCGTGCTTTCATTGGACGATTTGTGGTAGTCTATTTTGATGATATACTGATTTATAGCAAATCTTTGGAAGAACATTTGAACATTCGTGTGTGTTTTAACTCTCGTGATGCGTTTGTTTAGTAACAGGAAGTTTTTTGCCTGACCTATCTTTTAGCTTATTCTCCCGATTGAAGTTGATAAAGCCAAGATTGAAGCTATTGAGGTTGCGCATTGCCCAAAGCAGTCACACAAGTGAGGAGTTTCCTGGCCTGCTGGTTTCTATAGGCGTTTTGTGAAATTTGCACCATTCTTACCTCTCAATGACTTACAAGAAGGATGTGCCTTTTGTTTGGGGCTACGGGAAGAAGCCTTCACGGTATTAAATAATTACTCCAGCTTCCAACTATTTTAAGACTTTTGAGCTTGAATGTGATGCTAGTGGAATTGGATTAGGAGGTGTTATTACAAGATAACAAACTGTTGCATACTTTTTGAAAAATTGAGTTGAATTACTCTACTTATGATAAAATTTATATGCTCTTGTTGGGACTTTAGAAACATGGCATTATTTATGGCTGAATTTGTTATATTAATGAATCTTTGAAACATATTAAAAGTCAAGCTAAAGATATTAGACATGCTAAATGGGTTGAATTCATTGAGACTTTCCCTTATGTCATTAAACACAAGAAAAAAAAAATGTTATTGCTGATGCATTGTCTTCATTTATCTATACTTTCTAACTTGACTTCAAAATATTTGGTTTGGAGACCATCAAAATCAATATGTGCATGATCTGATTTTAAAGATGTATTATGAAAAGGAAGAACATGGAACAAGTTTATGCGTTAATGATGGATTTGTGTTCGTGCTAACAAGCTATGCATTCCATAGCTCCGTTCGTCTTTTGTTGTTCGGGAAGCATGGAGGAGGACTAATGGGACACTTTGGGCGTGAAGAAGGCAGACGTACTTGCTACACATTTCTTTTGGCCAAAGATGAGGCCGGATGTTGGCGTTTATTGCTACATTTGCACTACATGAAAAAGCTAAGTCACGACTCAATCCTCATGGTTTATATATGCTTTTTACAGCGTTCCTTGGGAGGATATATCTATGGACTTTGTTTTAGGTTTACCTAGAACAAAGAAGGGAGGATAGCATATTTGTTGTCGTTGAATAGATTCTGAAAATGGCACACTTTATACCATATCATAAGCGATGATCGATCTTATCAATGTTGAGTTGTTTTTATTGAAATTATTGCTTGCATGGTGTGCCAAATACTATTGTTTGAGATCGATACTAAATTTCTTAGCCACTTTTGGAGATGTTTATGGGCTAAGTTGGGGACTAAACTCTTTTTGTACTACTTGTCACCCCCAAACTGATGGACATGGCTAGTCAATAGAACATTGTCTCTACTATGCTTAGGGCTGTTCTAAGAATAATAAGAAAATGTGGGAGGAATGCTTGCCTCATATTGAATTTGCTTATAATCGTTCATTGCATTCTACTACTAAGATGTGCCCTTTTGAAGTTGTGTATGGTTTCCTACCTGTGCTATTGATTTGTTGCCTCTTCCAATTTGGAGAAATTAATTTTGATGCTAAAGCATCTTTGAATTGATTTTAAAAATGCATGAGTTAACTAAGGAAAACATTAGGCGTATGAATACTAAATATAAACTTGGAGATAAGGGTAGAAAACATGTTGTGTTTTTGGAGATCTTGTTTGGTTACATTTGCGAGATAGATTTCTGATTTGCATAAATCCAAGCTAATGCCACGTCTTCTGGTCCCTTTAAGGTGTTGGAAAAAGTAAATGATAATGCATATAAACTTGAGCTGCTATGATTTTGAGGTTAGTCCCTTTTAACATTCAGATTTGAAGCCATATTTGGGTGAGGAAGATGAACTTCCGTCGAGGCGACTTCATTTCAAGAAGGGAGGATGATGAGGACATCAATACCATTACACCCACACCCAACACTGCCATCTTGGACCAATTACTAGATGCAGCTAATTACCAGTGCTTCGTTTCTTGGTAATGATTCTAATGTTCATGAGAATATGATCTTTGCCTAAATTGGATACATTTGTTGCTTACAAATGAAGGGCCTAGCTTGGAGAGGATGAACATTGGAGCAAGAACAAGCATGGAGATGATGGCATGCGTGGGGACAAGAATGGAGTTACAAGTGATGATTTCGGGACTTTGAAGCCACCATAATGAGTACATGAAGCCTTGGACAGAAATATACAAGATGCACTTCATAAATTTAGTCCAGAGGCTATTCTAGGTCTTCGTCACCTTATTGAGCCAGGCCATGTAATTTCAAATACATTAGTATAGGCTATTTTAGAGTCCATTGTGGGGAAACAAGAGATAGGGTTAGTTTGGGACCCCTCTACCAAGGGCCACGAAATTCACCTCTTCCTCCATATATACAGCCCTTAGGGCACCGTTTAGACTTTGGGTTTTGTTTAGAATAAAAATTAGCCATAGCTGCAACTTGTGCCGTTTGTTTGACGACAGACAAAGTCACAGAACCTTTGATCAATAAAGCTTTCATCTTATTAATATCCAGTTGCAATCTCGGTTTCTTGCTTGTTCTTCGCGAAGCGGACCTTCCATTGGTCGGTTGATGCGTGCTCGGCGTGGTCATAACCTCTCGGAGTTGGTTTAGCGATTGCTAGTAGCGATCCTCATATGCGTTAGTAGTCGGATCGTCAAAATCGACTTCCACCAATGAAATCCACCATCTCATCGAAAAGGCAGGACACCTTTGCCTCTATCAAGATGGCTTTGTGCATATTTACGAAAAATTGAGTGGGCCTAGTCTGAATTACTCTATGATAAAGAATTATATGCTCTTTGGACTTTAGAAACATGGCATTATTTATGGCCCAAAATTTGTTATACATTACGATCATGAATCTTTGAAACATATTAAATCAAGCTAGAATGGTAGACATGCTAAATGGGTTGAATTCATTGAGACTTTCCTTATGTCATTAAACACAGAAGGGTAAAAGAAAATGTTATTGCTGATGCATTGTCTGGTAGCTTACTATGCTTTCACAACTTGACTTCAAAATATTTGGTTTGGAGACCATCAAAGATCAATATGTGCATGATGCTGATTTTAAAGATGTATTGCAAATTGTAAAAGGAAGAACATGGAACAAGTTTGTGCGTTAATGATGGATTTGTGTTCGTGCTAACAAGCTGCATTCAGCTAGCTCAGTTCGTCTTTGTTGTTGCAGGGCGCATGGAGGAGGACTAATGGGACACTTCGTGAAGAAGCGGAGGGCGTACTTGCTACACATTTCTTTGAATGATGAGGATGTTGGGCGTTTTATTGCTCATTTGCACTACATGTCAAAGCTAAGTCACGACTCAATCCTCATGGTTTATATATGCCTTTGCACTGTACCTAGTGTTCCTTGGGAGGATATATCGATGGACTTTGTTTTAGGTTTACCTAGAACAAAGAAGGGAGGATAACATATTTGTTGTCGTGGATAGATTCTCGAAAATGGCACACTTTATACCATATAAAAGCGATGATCTTGCATCAATGTTGCGATTTGTTCTTTAAATGAAATTATTAAGCTTGTTGTGCCAAATACTATTGTTTTAGATCGATACTAAATTTCTTAGCCACTTTTGGAGATGTTTATGGGCTAAGTTGGGGACTAAACTTCTTTTGTACTACTATCACCAATTGATGGACAAACTGAAAGTCAATAGAACATTGTCTACTATGCTTGGGCTGTTCTGAAAATAAGAAAATGTGGGAGGAATGCTTGCCTCATATTGAATTTGCTTATAATCGTTCATTGCATTCTACTACTAGATGCCCTTTTGAAGTTGTGTATGGTCTTCATTTTGCACCTATTGATTTGTTGCCTCTTCCATCTTGGGAGAAAGTTAATTTTGATGCTAAAAACGTGAATTGATTTTAAAATGCATGGAGTTAACTAAGGAAAACATTGGCTTATGAATGCTAAATATAAACTTCTTGGAGATAAGGGTAGAAAACATGTTGTGTTTGCATGGAGATCTTGTTTGGTTACATTTAAATGAGATAGATTTCTGATTTGCATAAATCAAAGCTAATATACGTCTTCTTTGTTCCCTTTAAGGTGTTGGAAAGTAAATGATAATGCATATAAACTTGAGCTGCTGCAGATTTTGGAGTTAGTCCACTTTTAACATTGCAGATTTGAAGCCATATTTGGGTGAGGAAGATGAACTTCCGTGGGACTTCATTTCAGAAGGGGATGATGAGGACATCAATACCATTGTTACCACAGCTTGCTATACATCTTGGACCAATTACTAGAGCTCGCATCAACTAAATTACCGGTACTTTCGTTTCTTGGTAATGATTCTAATGTTCATGAGAATATGATCTGCCTAAATTGGATACATTTGTTTTGCTTACAAATGAAGGCCTAGCTTGGAAAGGATGAACATTGGAGCAAGAACAAGCATGGAGATGATGGCATGTAGAGAGGACAGAATGGAGTTACAAGTGATGATTTCAGGTTTGAAGCCACCATACTGAGTGCATGAAGCCTTGGACGAAATATACAAGATGCCACTTCATAAATTTCGTCCGGAGGCTATTCTAAATCTTCGTCACCTTATTATTAGGCCAGGCCCATGTAATTTCGAAATACATTAGTATAGGCTATTTTTAGAGTCCGTATGTGGGGAAACAAGAGATAGGGTTAGTTTGGACCCCTCCACCAAGGCCACGAAATTCTCCCCTCTTCCTCCATATATATAGCCCTTAGGGCACCGTTTAGACTTTGGGTTTTGTTTAGATCAAAGTTACGCCATAGCTGCAACCATTACCCCGTTTGTGTTCAACGACCAAACAAACGTCACGAGACCCACCTTGATCAATAAAGCTTTCATCTTATATTACATAATATCCAGTTGCAATCTCGGTTTCTTGCTTGTTCTTCGTTTGCTCGCGAAATAGACCCTCGTGGTCGGAGTTGATCGATGCTCGGCGTGGTCAATAACCTCTCGGAGTTGGTTTAGCGATTGCTAAAGCGCGGCGTCCTCGCGCTTCGTGTCGGATCGTCAAAGTCGACTTCCACCGCGAAATCCACCATCTCATCGCCGAAAGGCGGGACACCTTTGCCTCTATCACCTTGAAAGGATCCGACCTGGATCTAGATCTTCATCACCATGGAAAGCGAGAGGTCTTTGGCGTTGAAGGTGTAACTCCACGTTGTGCTTAATAAACGGTAGGTCGAGCTTGTAGGCGTTGTTGTTGTGGCGTGCTAACACCTTGAAGGTCCATCGGCTCTAGGTAGAAGTTTGGACTTGCGTTAGTTGGGAGCGTTCCTTGCGAAGGTGTAGCCACGAGATCGCCTGTTGAAGATCATGGGTTGCTTGTTGGTGTTGAGCTTGGTGCGCTAGTCGTTGTGTTGGCGCGATGGTGTTTCTTGTATCTTCATGCATCTTGTTGATGTAACTTGCGGGCATACATTCGAGGGTTGATGCGCTCTTGTAGAAGTAGAGTAGGATGTCAATGGGGACAATGGGTTGAAGCGTAGAAGGACGAAGGGGACTTCGGTCGTTGAATGTCTTCTTGTGGTTGTAGGTACTTTCGTGATGGGTAGACACCCTCCTCCTTGATGTTCTTCTTGATCAACAGCAGTAAAGTGGATAGCGTCAGGTTTGTCACCTCCGTTTGGCCGTCGGTTTGAGGATGGTATCGCGGAGAACAAGAAGCTTGATTGAGCTTAGGCATGAGTTTTCAAAGTAACTCAAGAACTTGGCGTCGCGGTCGGAGGCGATTGACTTTGGTACTCCATGGAAGCAGATTTCCTACAAAATAGATTTGCAATATGTGACATAAATCTGCTTTGTTGCAAGGAATGAAATGTGCCATTTTGGAAAATCGTCACAACAACAAATCTGAGTCCTTTCCATTTTGAGTTCTGGAAAACCAAGTACAAAGTCCATGCTAATGTCTTGCCAAGGTTGATAAGGAATAGGAAGAGCATAAATACCATGAGATTGAGCTTTTGACTTAGCTTTGCGGCATGTTGAGCATCGGGTGGTGAGCGTGGCGTCTCTGAAATCTTGGGCCAAAAGTAGTTCTTGGAGGCGTGGCGGAAGTCTTGTCGATCCAAAATGTCCATGGGTCCACCTCCATGAGCCTCTTCCAAAGTAGACGAAGACTGGGTATGCATAGTTTGTTAGCTCTCATAATGATCGGAGCATCCTTCCATCATCATGGACTCATCAACACATCCAACCCCACAAGGACCTATATGACTCGAAACGTGCAAGAGCTCTTGAAAGCAGGGTGACTTCTCTCTAAATGATATTTCATTGACCCCCTCTCGAGACATGGCTACTACCTAAGTTAGATACACTGCATGATTAGGTGTCGAAGGCGTCCAGGATGCCGTGAAGATGGACAAAATGCCCCTCCACGGATGAAGAACCAGGTGAAATGGACAAGTTCACCTTCAGGCCGGACATCGGCCCAGACCCGGACATCCGGCCCACAGAAACCTTGACAGCCCATGACTCAGCCTAGGCACTTCTGAGGCGGACATCAGCCCCAGGCCCAGACATCCGGCCTCCCACAGAAGCCGATCCGGCCCTCCCCAATCCGCGCCCTTTGAGAGACTCTGGTCATGCCTGGCGGACATCCATTGCCCGGACATCCGGCCTCCACATGAAGCCGGGACATCGGCCCGACGCGGACATCGGCTTCACTGTAGTGAACAGTGAAGGCGAAGCCCATGTACCCATTCGCCCCGGAGACTATATACTCCATCCCTTCTTCTTTAAGGGGTTAGCAAAGGATTAGCTCATATTTTGTGTGAGAGCTTTGCTCATCCCATGGTTACTTCTCCTCGGGCTCAGACCTCTGGAGAAAGATCTAAGCGGATTCAAGCCCTTCAATGGAAGACCATCAACCTCCTCCACGGAAAAAACGGTTACCTTTTGTATCGTCCTTTGTTGATTTTGGATCGTGAATCTCTATAATATGGTGATCTAGCACTTGTGTGATCGATTCCTTGTTGGTTGAGTGATTCTCTCGTTTTCCCCTATATTCCCCTCGTGCAGCGTGTTCTTCGTGTTTCCTCGTGGGATCCTCGCGTGAAAGATCGTGAATTAGGTTTCACCTACATCATTATTCATCATGAGCCCACGTTGATCCGTTTTGGAGCCCCCACCTCGTGATTTCTAGCTTGATTTTTGTTTGTCCTGAAAATCCCTAAAATACCGAAATTTTTTGTGTTTGTTGCATTGATGATGATTTTGTTGGATTTGGTCCATGGTTTGTGTTCTTTGATGTGGATCTAGCTTTCCCCACCTATCACCAATTCATCAAAATTTTGCCCTTGGGAGTTGCGATTTTCCTTGGAATTCCGTGTTCGTTCGAGCGAGTTTCGGACATCGACATGTCCCGGACATCGGAAGCCGGACATCCATTTTATAAACCGGACATCCGACCCTGAAGCAACAACTCCAACACCGCCCATTTCACGATACCTTTGAATTTTACCACGGTGCCCACGACATCTTCGCATACACAACACTTTCCAAAAACACACAGCTCACCGCTACCTCCTATGATTTTGATGTGTCGGTCTTTGAGATTTTGAGTTGTGGTTCCGTGTCTATTGTTTGGCTATATAAATGCGGTTCAGCGTCATCATCACCACCGCTCATCTCCTTGACTACTCAACATTGCCAGGCGGTAACCCGGCGACATCTTTGTCATAACATTGCATTGACCCCACATGGCCTTACTTTTTGCGTAGCTTACCCATGAGACTAGCCATTGAGTATTGCGTGACGTGACACATGCACATTTAGTGATCATACTTGATGTGGGTGGAACCCTAATTAAATCGATCTTTCACGTTTGGAGGGATCCCTCGAGAACCACGATGAACACGGGGAAAACGGAGAAAGAAATCTGAGGGAAACACTCAGAACAAGTCCAAATCACACATCCACTAGACAATCAAACACACAAGATCACTAGGTACTTGAACAACAAAGGAAAGATACAAAGTGAGTTCATCTCAGCGGAGGTCTTGATGATATCCTAGATGGATCTTCCCAAAAGGGGTCTTGATGATATCCATGAATCTTCTCACATGGAGGTCTTGAACTCCATGGGAGTAGTGATCTCTCTCTCAAGGGAGTAGGAGCAAAGCTCACACAAGAATGAGCTATCATGTTTGCTAACCCTAGAAAGGAGGTGGAGGTGGTCTATTATAGTCTTCATCCGAGGAGTAAGTGAGGAGGGGTTACATGGGCCTAGGCCAGCTCTCGTGAGCAACATGATGATACCCGTGCGGAAATAATCTGCTTGGTCATGATAATCCGCTTAGGTTGACAGTAGTCTGCGTCTGCAGAATGGAAAGTGATGTGGGGAGGCAGTGAATTCAGCCGTGTGTGACAAAAAATGCATTGGAGAGAATGATATTATCTCTACTTGGTCTGTGATAATCTTAGCATGCAGTCTTAGACTTCTTCCTCCTTCTCTTCCGGCACTTCTCTTGCGGATGGTGTAGTTGTTCAACTTGCACTCACTCCTCATTAAATGCAGCAATGTTAAAACCAATACCTATGCATGCACCGCGGGTGGCGTGTCAAGTAGTATACCATCCTCGAAGGTCAGTGAATTTCGCGTGTAAAGGAAGATTCACCTTTATGTATGAAGTAAATTCGCCGTGTCACTTGTCCAGCGGACTCTTGGCGTGGTGATGACCGTAGGATGCTCGCATCATCCCCCCTCCTTGGAAAAGATCAGGCCTCGGATTAAAATCCAAATCACCATGGGAAAGAGGCGTGTAGGTAAATTGTAGAAGTGGTGCAAGCATTACGTCATCTTGTAGTTCCAAAGGCACTCTCAATGTCATAATCTTGTAATTCCTTCAAAACTAAAAGATAACAAGCACTTGGAAAAACAAATGTGGTTGTCGCTAAAACAAACCAACAAGCATTGAGGTGATTCACAACAAGTGTTGTCATCAAGCATAGCATATGGTTTGACAAAGAAGTGTGTCATGGCATTTGAGCATATAAATTGAGCACAATCAAGTATATCATGGGAACAAGCTAGCAAATGGGAGGTCAAGATGCAAATATATGTGATAAGAGGACAAGCATCTACCTCAAGCTCACCAAGCATGCATAAAGTGCTCAATGAGCGGTCTGGTAGGCATAAGAGTCATTCACAACACCAAAGATAGTGAAATGTCTAAACACATGTGGAAAGTGCAACCAATCCAAGCATAATGTGCATATGGTGTAGTGAAGATATAAGTAGCACTCAACACAATGGAAAGAGCAATTGTTCAACATGTAGGGCAATCAAGTCAATCATGTGACAAGCAAAGGAACGGCATATGTGAAGAAATGGTATTGGTGCAACCAACCATATGATAGTAGCAAGTAGTCCAAGAATTGGATGCAACACACAAGGTATATATATGTCATGAAGCATGGAAATGTGGCAATCATGGTGAAGCAATATCTAGAACATGCGTGCAAATGGTGCAAGCAACACATGATATGATCCACAATATCCAAGCTCAAGAAGGATGTCTGAAAGTGTGTCCTTGTGCATTCTTCACAATGCGAAGTGGTAGGAAGTATGGTGTAGAAGCGAGTTGTGGAAGAATCCATGAGGCTCGCTCTCAAGAGCTCGATAATCAACTCACGTGAAGTGGAAGTCGTCTGAATCCGTATCACCATGCACAACAAAATAAAATGTGATAAACATCATCCATCATGATGGTTCTCTTCTCTTACACTATTAGAAGCACAAGTGCATGAATAATATGATGCAACAATGGCGATATTCAAGGCACTGGTATATGGTGCAAGAGGTAAGACAAGCATGCTTCACAAGGAATATGTCAAAATCTCCATTCATGTGTGAGAATGCTATAGGGGCAATCATGAGCAAGACTATAAGCATTGTTGCACTCAATACATGGCAAATCTAGCATGAGAGAGAGCAACACATGGAGATATATGACCTGAGCAATATGAATCATGTGTAAAAGCATATAGATGGTTGTCATCAACGCATGATGATATGACACAAAGAGAACAACGCATGTAGAGGCATGAGCATATATGTCATCAACAAAAGAAAGCAAGTGGAACATGGGTGATGCAACATAACAAGCAATCATAGTAATCAAGTCAAATATGCTAGTAGTGCGAAGATCGACATACTAGAATGAATCATTTCAAACATGTCCTTGGTGCAAATAGTAGGCATGAATAATTCACATGTCATAGCACAATCATGAAAGCAAGATATGAGGACAATAGCATGGGGCACTGATAAACATGGCAATAGCAACAAGGATCTCCACCAAGCATGCAAATACACATAAGTAGCATAATGATGAAACATGGGTAGATGCAAGCAAGGGTCCTGAATTACGCATGGCAAGGCATAGAAGCAAGCATAGCATGCAAAGTGAACACGTAAAATAGGCATAATGTGAAGTGGTAAATGGCCCATAGCAGTGTAGCGAAGAAATGAGAGGTTTGCGTAGTCCTTGCCTTGAAGGGGAGCAGTGGTAAGGATAGTCCACGGGATCCCAAATGGTCATTGCTCTCAAGAGCTCGTTTGTCTTCATTGGGATTGCGAGGTTGACAAGTATTCATAGGTACCTACACAAAGAGCATCCAAAGAAATGTGCGGCGTGGTAAATGTACATCATCCATCATGATGTGTATGTGCACCAATGAGTTAGCACAAGATAAGCAATGCTCAAAGAAATTTGGGCATGGTATATGAACATGTCATCCATCATGAAAGAATAGTTGTTATGTATGACCACGATGGGGACACAAATTGAAATGCAAGTATGGCACATCAATAGTATGTTTATTCATGGGTAGCATATGGTGCACACCGCATATTGGGATCATGCAATGGATGGGATTGATCAAAATCTCCTACAATATAGAAACTAGGGGTCCTCATCATGAGCAATATCGGAAACATCACATGGAGAAAATGGACAACATCAAAACAATGCATATCTGAAGCTAGGTGGTCATGGCATGGCATATAGGATAAATGATGCAAAGGAGCATATCAATATCATCAAAGAAAAACAAATGCCAATAACCATGTGCTTGTCATCTATGCCATATGTGCAAATTGGGTTTATTTTAATGGCATATGCATAGTCACTGAAGAGATTGCAAATAAGAAATATGATGGATCTCATGCATAGCATATGACAAGTCAAGCGGATTATCAAACATGATGTGACCTAAGAATTGTCACAAGAAATCCTATGTAACATGGCATCACAACTAATAGACTCCACAATAGAATCATCATACTCATCATAAATGGGCAAATCATCATGAAATCATACTAGCATGAAGCATGGCAATGGGTGGATCAACATCATGCAAGCAATCAATGTCAAGAATGTCCACTAGTGGGACTAGAGCATCACCGTCACCTTTGTTACCTTTGTCATTCCTCTCAAGTGGTGTAGGTGAGGTGGGAAGACCAAATGGTGGTCATCTTCATCTTGATGGAACCATGTGGGGGTTCATCATAATCACAATGGCCATCGTCTTGTCGAAAGAGGAGAGACGAAGTTATCGAGGATCGTAAGTCATCATAAATGGGACCTAGCACCAAGCGAGAGACACAATAGGGTGAGGTCAAGTTGTTAGAAATGCAAATGGCCTCACGGACCTATCAACTATCTCTCTCTCTATGTGGTTCCTCACTCCCTCAAAATAGGTGCCTCAAACTCACGTGGGTGGAGTCACTCATCTCACTCAAGTGGTGGGGGTTGTGGCTCTCCTCACATGGGAATTGGCAACTCATCATATATGGGGCTAGTGGTGATCACTCATTCTCAATATGGTGGCACAAGTCCTCAAGTCATCATCTTGTCCGTGGTAATTAGAAGGAAGATCCATGTTCAACCATCGGCGTCGTGATACGCCATGGATGAAGGCGAAGATGGCACATCATCACTCTCCTCCATGACCGAAGGAAAATCCCTCTCGATCATCTCATCACCGTCGCCGTGATGAAGGCGAAGATGGCACATCATCTCTCTCGCCTCCTAAGATGGAAGCATCATCCTTGCTCGCCACCTTGTAGCCGCCTCAAGCTTGATCCTTGAAAGTCTCCGTAGTCGTGCTACGTCGCCTTGCTGCGTCTTGAAAAATAGTCAAAGTAGACTCGGCATCATCAATGCCACAAAAGAGGATGGCGGTGAAGTCACACTTGGAGCATCGTCTTGGGGCTTGTCGGGCTTGGACATCTTGGTGGTACTAGCCTCATGCTTGTCGTGTGGTTAATTACGTGAAGTTTGCTTGGGTGGAGAAGCCTTGGCCTTCATGAGTTCTTGTTCGCCTTGAGAGCACCAATGTAGTAGTCGTCGATGGACTTGTAGTTCTTGAGGGCGATGGTCTTGGAGATGTCGTTGTGTTCCCATCATGAAGTGGAACTTCGCCGAAATGGGAATTAAATCCACGCAGAAGCTCAAATCGCAAAACATCATCATCCTTGAAGTACTTGTCGATGGACTTGGATCCTTGGGTAGTGTTCTCCAATTGGCGTCGAAGTTGTTCCGTGTAGGTTGGAAGCACAAACTCTCGCGCCAGCTTTCTTAAATCTTGGGCCAACTCATATCGTAGTACTCGAGAGGTGTGTGACCACCATGCCAATGCGTAGTCGTGAAGTTTCTTGTGGCGCGCACTTCACTTGATCTTCGGGAGGAACTTGATGTAGCTTGAGTGATAGGCCATCAAGCGCTCCCTCGGTACTCCTCGGGTTCGTGAGTCATAGAAAGGAATCTTGTGGTGGTTATTAAAGTGCGTAGTAGCTCGTGGAACTTCGCGGACTTGAGCTTGGTAGCTTCTCTTGATGTAGTCTTGAGGTTCTTGTTGGCGAAGATGCCGTATGTCGTGGCGGTATGAAGTCGCTTGGCGAAGATGCCAAGGGAGATGGTAAAGTCATTGGCGGTTGTTGGTGTTGAGCTCTTGACCTTCCGTTCTTGTTGTTGATGGTGTCGTCTTGGATGTGATCTTGGAGGTGGTAGCTCGGAAGGATGTGCTCTTGGCGTCTTCTGGAAGATGAGGAAGATGGCTTGTAGGACTTGATGAGGGCCTTGATCTCCTCCATGCGCTTGTCCATCTTGGCGTCGATTGTTGTTCATGGCAGAACTTCATCGTTGTTGTTGTAGACCGAAAGTGAAATGCCTTGCCTATATCCACAAGACTTCGAGTAGAGTAAGATAAACAAGTTACCTTTCCCAAAGTTGAGATGTATCCCGTGTCCTCAATGTGAGATGAAAGAATAGTGGAATTGGTACGGACTTGTTCCTCCTACAAGTAAGGAAAATGGTAGAGCTGGTGAGGATAGTGGCACAAAAATTTGATGCAAAATGTTGCAAAGTCAATAATGTTGAAAAAGATTCACAAATTTACAAGTGAAACAAATGGATAATAGCAATAGAAAGTACGGAAACACACACACGGATGATAAATGGGTGTGCTGACAAGGAATGAGCACAAAATGTGGAATCCACGGGCTTCGTGTTGCACAACTCAAGAGAGGCCTTCTTACGATTGCTCAATGGCGGATCGACACTTGTGCACAACCTATAAGATGCAAAATGGGTATTCTCTATCCCAAGTATCTATGTATGGTTCGGTGTTTCTCTCAAGCATGATATCATATGATGTAGATTTGACAATCTTATGTGCAATGGGGTATGATGCTATGGCACTTGCTCACGAGCTCTTTGCTCTCTTTTGTAAGCTTTTTCTTTTTTTTTTTTTTTTCTATGGCCACTTTTGTACAATGCAAACCAAGATAGCAATTGTGTATGTCGGGAACAAACTTGAGGCACAATGGATGATATGATACCAATATGATATGGTATGTATGCAATGGAAGTTATGGACTACTAATGTGCACAAATAGCGTTGCGGCAATACTCAAATGGCTAGTCTCGATAGGCAAATGTAAAATGGGCTGAAAGTTAACAATGCAATTGCAAGGAAATATACAATGGTGTAAATCGATGTTACAATCCTTTGCGATGATGAGTGGCGGTGTTCTTGGTGTAGATACCAAGATGATGGAGACTAAATCCTAAGTGGCGAAACAAGCAGGAAGCGGAAAACGCAAACTCAAAATCTCAAATGACAAAAATGGTGGTAGCGGGCGGTGGTGGTGTTGCACTAGGCAATGTGGAAGTGGGATGATGGGCTATACGGTGTAGAGTTGTAGCAGGTCCCAAAGTAGCAAAACACCCAGGAGACACAAGCCACAACTCAAACAAGCTCAAACAACTATTGGGTTAAGTTGGGTGAGTCGGAAGTGTATGGTGGGTAGGTTATGTGAAGTGGTGGTGGTGGTGGTTGATGAAGAAGCAACGTCCTAAGTAGCCTAAACACCTTGGAGACAAATCTAGCTCAAACAATACTAATCTATAAAACCAAATGGGTTGGGTTTGGAGGTCGGTGGTGGTTATCTGGATGTTGTGGTGGAAGCGCAAAGATCACGAAATTCACCAAATGTGATGGTGTCAAATGATGTGTAACCTATCTAGGAGGAAGGAGAATGTCAATAGCTTCTCAACGGCTAAAACGCGAAATCGGACTCCGGATGAATTAGTTATGGACAAAACGGTGAAACTCGGAATGCTGAAACAGTCACGTGCGGTAGTACCGCTCAGGATTTTTAGTACCGCGCGTGGGACGGTAGTACCGCGCTGATGTTAGTAGTACCGCACCGGACTTTTTGTACCGCGCGGGTTACGGTAGTACCGCACGGAGGTGCAGTAGTACCGCTCCGGTCAAGAATTTTCGTAGATTGGATCGGGACGCGATTTTGGGGCGAAATGGATGATTTCGGTCAAAATTGGAGAGATTTCGTGGATGGAGGTGGGAAACTTGGGGAGATGCTAGTCCACTCGAAAACAAGCAAATCCATGGATCAAATCAACAAACATCATCAAACCAACAAATCACAAAAATTTGGGGCTATTTTTGGTGGGGATTTTCGGTTTAGGACGAAATCAACAAATCAAGCTAGAAACACGGGGTGAAACAAAGCAGCGGATCGACGTGGCTCATGATACCATAATGATGTGGGTGGGCGCAATTCGTCGTCTTTTCGTTTGGAGGATCTACGAACCACGATGAACGCGGGGAAAACGGAGAGAAATCATGAGGAAGCAACAAAAGAAACAGTCAATCGGCATCATGAGCAAATCAAACACTTTCAAGATCACTAGGTACATGAACAACAAGGGAAGATCTGAGTGAAGTTCATCTCAGCGGAGAGTCTTGATGATATCACCAAGACCACATCCACATCCTTACTACATCCAATGGTTCAACAACGGCGGCAAGGTGAAGGTAACACGTCTTGTTAGTGTGCATTTTAGTATCTCTACATATCTTGATTATGTTGATTGTGATGTGGTACCTATGCAAGCATGTTCCTTGTTACTTGGTAGACCATGGCAATTTGATAAAATTCTTACACCATGGTAGAAACAATCGGTATACTCTTGTTCATAAGGATAAAAATATTACTTTGCTTCCTATGACTCTGAGTCCATTTTGAAAGATGATATTAATAGAGCTAATAAAGCAAAGCAGGAGAAAAATAAAGTGAAAATCAGATTGTGGCAAAAGAATTTGAAGCACATGAAGCCTAATAATAAACCATCTCTTTATTGCTTCGAAATTAAATTGAAAGTGCATGTTTACTTGCCAAATCTGATATTGATGAGCTAGATTTTGCAAATCTATTTGCTATCTTTTTATGTGCAAAGGCATTATTTTCATTCGACGTGCCTTCCTCTTTGCCCCCTTTGTCACTAACATTTTGCGGGGAGTTGACGGCGTCTTTCCACAAGGCGTGCCAGGATACCACCTATTAGAGGATTGAGCATCAAATTGACTTAATTCGGTGCATCATTACTTAGTGCACCATACCGTACCAATCCGGAGAGCGAAGGAGATTATCGTCAGTCTGAGCTGCTCGACAAAGGTTATATCTGTGAATCCCTTAGTCCTTGTTCCTATTATTCTAGTGCGAAAAAGGATGGTATCACGCATATGTGTGTTGATTGTAGAGCATCAATAATATAATATTAGTTATCGTCATCCTATTCTAGGCTAGATGATATGCTTGATGAATTAGTGGCTCTACAATATTCTCCAAGTTGATTCGTAGTGGATACCATCAAATTCGTTATGAAATTGGAGATGATGGAAAACAGACATTTAAAACTAAGTTTGGATTATATGGTGGTTAGTCATGCCTTTTGGGTTAACTAATGCACCTAGTACTTTCATGAGATTAATGAGCGAAGTTTCGTGCTTTCATTGGACGATTTGTGGTAGTCTATTTTGATGATATACTGATTTATAGCAAATCTTTGGAAGAACATTTGAACATTCGTGTGTGTTTTAACTCTCGTGATGCGTTTGTTTAGTAACAGGAAGTTTTTTGCCTGACCTATCTTTTAGCTTATTCTCCCGATTGAAGTTGATAAAGCCAAGATTGAAGCTATTGAGGTTGCGCATTGCCCAAAGCAGTCACACAAGTGAGGAGTTTCCTGGCCTGCTGGTTTCTATAGGCGTTTTGTGAAATTTGCACCATTCTTACCTCTCAATGACTTACAAGAAGGATGTGCCTTTTGTTTGGGGCTACGGGAAGAAGCCTTCACGGTATTAAATAATTACTCCAGCTTCCAACTATTTTAAGACTTTTGAGCTTGAATGTGATGCTAGTGGAATTGGATTAGGAGGTGTTATTACAAGATAACAAACTGTTGCATACTTTTTGAAAAATTGAGTTGAATTACTCTACTTATGATAAAATTTATATGCTCTTGTTGGGACTTTAGAAACATGGCATTATTTATGGCTGAATTTGTTATATTAATGAATCTTTGAAACATATTAAAAGTCAAGCTAAAGATATTAGACATGCTAAATGGGTTGAATTCATTGAGACTTTCCCTTATGTCATTAAACACAAGAAAAAAAAAATGTTATTGCTGATGCATTGTCTTCATTTATCTATACTTTCTAACTTGACTTCAAAATATTTGGTTTGGAGACCATCAAAATCAATATGTGCATGATCTGATTTTAAAGATGTATTATGAAAAGGAAGAACATGGAACAAGTTTATGCGTTAATGATGGATTTGTGTTCGTGCTAACAAGCTATGCATTCCATAGCTCCGTTCGTCTTTTGTTGTTCGGGAAGCATGGAGGAGGACTAATGGGACACTTTGGGCGTGAAGAAGGCAGACGTACTTGCTACACATTTCTTTTGGCCAAAGATGAGGCCGGATGTTGGCGTTTATTGCTACATTTGCACTACATGAAAAAGCTAAGTCACGACTCAATCCTCATGGTTTATATATGCTTTTTACAGCGTTCCTTGGGAGGATATATCTATGGACTTTGTTTTAGGTTTACCTAGAACAAAGAAGGGAGGATAGCATATTTGTTGTCGTTGAATAGATTCTGAAAATGGCACACTTTATACCATATCATAAGCGATGATCGATCTTATCAATGTTGAGTTGTTTTTATTGAAATTATTGCTTGCATGGTGTGCCAAATACTATTGTTTGAGATCGATACTAAATTTCTTAGCCACTTTTGGAGATGTTTATGGGCTAAGTTGGGGACTAAACTCTTTTTGTACTACTTGTCACCCCCAAACTGATGGACATGGCTAGTCAATAGAACATTGTCTCTACTATGCTTAGGGCTGTTCTAAGAATAATAAGAAAATGTGGGAGGAATGCTTGCCTCATATTGAATTTGCTTATAATCGTTCATTGCATTCTACTACTAAGATGTGCCCTTTTGAAGTTGTGTATGGTTTCCTACCTGTGCTATTGATTTGTTGCCTCTTCCAATTTGGAGAAATTAATTTTGATGCTAAAGCATCTTTGAATTGATTTTAAAAATGCATGAGTTAACTAAGGAAAACATTAGGCGTATGAATACTAAATATAAACTTGGAGATAAGGGTAGAAAACATGTTGTGTTTTTGGAGATCTTGTTTGGTTACATTTGCGAGATAGATTTCTGATTTGCATAAATCCAAGCTAATGCCACGTCTTCTGGTCCCTTTAAGGTGTTGGAAAAAGTAAATGATAATGCATATAAACTTGAGCTGCTATGATTTTGAGGTTAGTCCCTTTTAACATTCAGATTTGAAGCCATATTTGGGTGAGGAAGATGAACTTCCGTCGAGGCGACTTCATTTCAAGAAGGGAGGATGATGAGGACATCAATACCATTACACCCACACCCAACACTGCCATCTTGGACCAATTACTAGATGCAGCTAATTACCAGTGCTTCGTTTCTTGGTAATGATTCTAATGTTCATGAGAATATGATCTTTGCCTAAATTGGATACATTTGTTGCTTACAAATGAAGGGCCTAGCTTGGAGAGGATGAACATTGGAGCAAGAACAAGCATGGAGATGATGGCATGCGTGGGGACAAGAATGGAGTTACAAGTGATGATTTCGGGACTTTGAAGCCACCATAATGAGTACATGAAGCCTTGGACAGAAATATACAAGATGCACTTCATAAATTTAGTCCAGAGGCTATTCTAGGTCTTCGTCACCTTATTGAGCCAGGCCATGTAATTTCAAATACATTAGTATAGGCTATTTTAGAGTCCATTGTGGGGAAACAAGAGATAGGGTTAGTTTGGGACCCCTCTACCAAGGGCCACGAAATTCACCTCTTCCTCCATATATACAGCCCTTAGGGCACCGTTTAGACTTTGGGTTTTGTTTAGAATAAAAATTAGCCATAGCTGCAACTTGTGCCGTTTGTTTGACGACAGACAAAGTCACAGAACCTTTGATCAATAAAGCTTTCATCTTATTAATATCCAGTTGCAATCTCGGTTTCTTGCTTGTTCTTCGCGAAGCGGACCTTCCATTGGTCGGTTGATGCGTGCTCGGCGTGGTCATAACCTCTCGGAGTTGGTTTAGCGATTGCTAGTAGCGATCCTCATATGCGTTAGTAGTCGGATCGTCAAAATCGACTTCCACCAATGAAATCCACCATCTCATCGAAAAGGCAGGACACCTTTGCCTCTATCAAGATGGCTTTGTGCATATTTACGAAAAATTGAGTGGGCCTAGTCTGAATTACTCTATGATAAAGAATTATATGCTCTTTGGACTTTAGAAACATGGCATTATTTATGGCCCAAAATTTGTTATACATTACGATCATGAATCTTTGAAACATATTAAATCAAGCTAGAATGGTAGACATGCTAAATGGGTTGAATTCATTGAGACTTTCCTTATGTCATTAAACACAGAAGGGTAAAAGAAAATGTTATTGCTGATGCATTGTCTGGTAGCTTACTATGCTTTCACAACTTGACTTCAAAATATTTGGTTTGGAGACCATCAAAGATCAATATGTGCATGATGCTGATTTTAAAGATGTATTGCAAATTGTAAAAGGAAGAACATGGAACAAGTTTGTGCGTTAATGATGGATTTGTGTTCGTGCTAACAAGCTGCATTCAGCTAGCTCAGTTCGTCTTTGTTGTTGCAGGGCGCATGGAGGAGGACTAATGGGACACTTCGTGAAGAAGCGGAGGGCGTACTTGCTACACATTTCTTTGAATGATGAGGATGTTGGGCGTTTTATTGCTCATTTGCACTACATGTCAAAGCTAAGTCACGACTCAATCCTCATGGTTTATATATGCCTTTGCACTGTACCTAGTGTTCCTTGGGAGGATATATCGATGGACTTTGTTTTAGGTTTACCTAGAACAAAGAAGGGAGGATAACATATTTGTTGTCGTGGATAGATTCTCGAAAATGGCACACTTTATACCATATAAAAGCGATGATCTTGCATCAATGTTGCGATTTGTTCTTTAAATGAAATTATTAAGCTTGTTGTGCCAAATACTATTGTTTTAGATCGATACTAAATTTCTTAGCCACTTTTGGAGATGTTTATGGGCTAAGTTGGGGACTAAACTTCTTTTGTACTACTATCACCAATTGATGGACAAACTGAAAGTCAATAGAACATTGTCTACTATGCTTGGGCTGTTCTGAAAATAAGAAAATGTGGGAGGAATGCTTGCCTCATATTGAATTTGCTTATAATCGTTCATTGCATTCTACTACTAGATGCCCTTTTGAAGTTGTGTATGGTCTTCATTTTGCACCTATTGATTTGTTGCCTCTTCCATCTTGGGAGAAAGTTAATTTTGATGCTAAAAACGTGAATTGATTTTAAAATGCATGGAGTTAACTAAGGAAAACATTGGCTTATGAATGCTAAATATAAACTTCTTGGAGATAAGGGTAGAAAACATGTTGTGTTTGCATGGAGATCTTGTTTGGTTACATTTAAATGAGATAGATTTCTGATTTGCATAAATCAAAGCTAATATACGTCTTCTTTGTTCCCTTTAAGGTGTTGGAAAGTAAATGATAATGCATATAAACTTGAGCTGCTGCAGATTTTGGAGTTAGTCCACTTTTAACATTGCAGATTTGAAGCCATATTTGGGTGAGGAAGATGAACTTCCGTGGGACTTCATTTCAGAAGGGGATGATGAGGACATCAATACCATTGTTACCACAGCTTGCTATACATCTTGGACCAATTACTAGAGCTCGCATCAACTAAATTACCGGTACTTTCGTTTCTTGGTAATGATTCTAATGTTCATGAGAATATGATCTGCCTAAATTGGATACATTTGTTTTGCTTACAAATGAAGGCCTAGCTTGGAAAGGATGAACATTGGAGCAAGAACAAGCATGGAGATGATGGCATGTAGAGAGGACAGAATGGAGTTACAAGTGATGATTTCAGGTTTGAAGCCACCATACTGAGTGCATGAAGCCTTGGACGAAATATACAAGATGCCACTTCATAAATTTCGTCCGGAGGCTATTCTAAATCTTCGTCACCTTATTATTAGGCCAGGCCCATGTAATTTCGAAATACATTAGTATAGGCTATTTTTAGAGTCCGTATGTGGGGAAACAAGAGATAGGGTTAGTTTGGACCCCTCCACCAAGGCCACGAAATTCTCCCCTCTTCCTCCATATATATAGCCCTTAGGGCACCGTTTAGACTTTGGGTTTTGTTTAGATCAAAGTTACGCCATAGCTGCAACCATTACCCCGTTTGTGTTCAACGACCAAACAAACGTCACGAGACCCACCTTGATCAATAAAGCTTTCATCTTATATTACATAATATCCAGTTGCAATCTCGGTTTCTTGCTTGTTCTTCGTTTGCTCGCGAAATAGACCCTCGTGGTCGGAGTTGATCGATGCTCGGCGTGGTCAATAACCTCTCGGAGTTGGTTTAGCGATTGCTAAAGCGCGGCGTCCTCGCGCTTCGTGTCGGATCGTCAAAGTCGACTTCCACCGCGAAATCCACCATCTCATCGCCGAAAGGCGGGACACCTTTGCCTCTATCACCTTGAAAGGATCCGACCTGGATCTAGATCTTCATCACCATGGAAAGCGAGAGGTCTTTGGCGTTGAAGGTGTAACTCCACGTTGTGCTTAATAAACGGTAGGTCGAGCTTGTAGGCGTTGTTGTTGTGGCGTGCTAACACCTTGAAGGTCCATCGGCTCTAGGTAGAAGTTTGGACTTGCGTTAGTTGGGAGCGTTCCTTGCGAAGGTGTAGCCACGAGATCGCCTGTTGAAGATCATGGGTTGCTTGTTGGTGTTGAGCTTGGTGCGCTAGTCGTTGTGTTGGCGCGATGGTGTTTCTTGTATCTTCATGCATCTTGTTGATGTAACTTGCGGGCATACATTCGAGGGTTGATGCGCTCTTGTAGAAGTAGAGTAGGATGTCAATGGGGACAATGGGTTGAAGCGTAGAAGGACGAAGGGGACTTCGGTCGTTGAATGTCTTCTTGTGGTTGTAGGTACTTTCGTGATGGGTAGACACCCTCCTCCTTGATGTTCTTCTTGATCAACAGCAGTAAAGTGGATAGCGTCAGGTTTGTCACCTCCGTTTGGCCGTCGGTTTGAGGATGGTATCGCGGAGAACAAGAAGCTTGATTGAGCTTAGGCATGAGTTTTCAAAGTAACTCAAGAACTTGGCGTCGCGGTCGGAGGCGATTGACTTTGGTACTCCATGGAAGCAGATTTCCTACAAAATAGATTTGCAATATGTGACATAAATCTGCTTTGTTGCAAGGAATGAAATGTGCCATTTTGGAAAATCGTCACAACAACAAATCTGAGTCCTTTCCATTTTGAGTTCTGGAAAACCAAGTACAAAGTCCATGCTAATGTCTTGCCAAGGTTGATAAGGAATAGGAAGAGCATAAATACCATGAGATTGAGCTTTTGACTTAGCTTTGCGGCATGTTGAGCATCGGGTGGTGAGCGTGGCGTCTCTGAAATCTTGGGCCAAAAGTAGTTCTTGGAGGCGTGGCGGAAGTCTTGTCGATCCAAAATGTCCATGGGTCCACCTCCATGAGCCTCTTCCAAAGTAGACGAAGACTGGGTATGCATAGTTTGTTAGCTCTCATAATGATCGGAGCATCCTTCCATCATCATGGACTCATCAACACATCCAACCCCACAAGGACCTATATGACTCGAAACGTGCAAGAGCTCTTGAAAGCAGGGTGACTTCTCTCTAAATGATATTTCATTGACCCCCTCTCGAGACATGGCTACTACCTAAGTTAGATACACTGCATGATTAGGTGTCGAAGGCGTCCAGGATGCCGTGAAGATGGACAAAATGCCCCTCCACGGATGAAGAACCAGGTGAAATGGACAAGTTCACCTTCAGGCCGGACATCGGCCCAGACCCGGACATCCGGCCCACAGAAACCTTGACAGCCCATGACTCAGCCTAGGCACTTCTGAGGCGGACATCAGCCCCAGGCCCAGACATCCGGCCTCCCACAGAAGCCGATCCGGCCCTCCCCAATCCGCGCCCTTTGAGAGACTCTGGTCATGCCTGGCGGACATCCATTGCCCGGACATCCGGCCTCCACATGAAGCCGGGACATCGGCCCGACGCGGACATCGGCTTCACTGTAGTGAACAGTGAAGGCGAAGCCCATGTACCCATTCGCCCCGGAGACTATATACTCCATCCCTTCTTCTTTAAGGGGTTAGCAAAGGATTAGCTCATATTTTGTGTGAGAGCTTTGCTCATCCCATGGTTACTTCTCCTCGGGCTCAGACCTCTGGAGAAAGATCTAAGCGGATTCAAGCCCTTCAATGGAAGACCATCAACCTCCTCCACGGAAAAAACGGTTACCTTTTGTATCGTCCTTTGTTGATTTTGGATCGTGAATCTCTATAATATGGTGATCTAGCACTTGTGTGATCGATTCCTTGTTGGTTGAGTGATTCTCTCGTTTTCCCCTATATTCCCCTCGTGCAGCGTGTTCTTCGTGTTTCCTCGTGGGATCCTCGCGTGAAAGATCGTGAATTAGGTTTCACCTACATCATTATTCATCATGAGCCCACGTTGATCCGTTTTGGAGCCCCCACCTCGTGATTTCTAGCTTGATTTTTGTTTGTCCTGAAAATCCCTAAAATACCGAAATTTTTTGTGTTTGTTGCATTGATGATGATTTTGTTGGATTTGGTCCATGGTTTGTGTTCTTTGATGTGGATCTAGCTTTCCCCACCTATCACCAATTCATCAAAATTTTGCCCTTGGGAGTTGCGATTTTCCTTGGAATTCCGTGTTCGTTCGAGCGAGTTTCGGACATCGACATGTCCCGGACATCGGAAGCCGGACATCCATTTTATAAACCGGACATCCGACCCTGAAGCAACAACTCCAACACCGCCCATTTCACGATACCTTTGAATTTTACCACGGTGCCCACGACATCTTCGCATACACAACACTTTCCAAAAACACACAGCTCACCGCTACCTCCTATGATTTTGATGTGTCGGTCTTTGAGATTTTGAGTTGTGGTTCCGTGTCTATTGTTTGGCTATATAAATGCGGTTCAGCGTCATCATCACCACCGCTCATCTCCTTGACTACTCAACATTGCCAGGCGGTAACCCGGCGACATCTTTGTCATAACATTGCATTGACCCCACATGGCCTTACTTTTTGCGTAGCTTACCCATGAGACTAGCCATTGAGTATTGCGTGACGTGACACATGCACATTTAGTGATCATACTTGATGTGGGTGGAACCCTAATTAAATCGATCTTTCACGTTTGGAGGGATCCCTCGAGAACCACGATGAACACGGGGAAAACGGAGAAAGAAATCTGAGGGAAACACTCAGAACAAGTCCAAATCACACATCCACTAGACAATCAAACACACAAGATCACTAGGTACTTGAACAACAAAGGAAAGATACAAAGTGAGTTCATCTCAGCGGAGGTCTTGATGATATCCTAGATGGATCTTCCCAAAAGGGGTCTTGATGATATCCATGAATCTTCTCACATGGAGGTCTTGAACTCCATGGGAGTAGTGATCTCTCTCTCAAGGGAGTAGGAGCAAAGCTCACACAAGAATGAGCTATCATGTTTGCTAACCCTAGAAAGGAGGTGGAGGTGGTCTATTATAGTCTTCATCCGAGGAGTAAGTGAGGAGGGGTTACATGGGCCTAGGCCAGCTCTCGTGAGCAACATGATGATACCCGTGCGGAAATAATCTGCTTGGTCATGATAATCCGCTTAGGTTGACAGTAGTCTGCGTCTGCAGAATGGAAAGTGATGTGGGGAGGCAGTGAATTCAGCCGTGTGTGACAAAAAATGCATTGGAGAGAATGATATTATCTCTACTTGGTCTGTGATAATCTTAGCATGCAGTCTTAGACTTCTTCCTCCTTCTCTTCCGGCACTTCTCTTGCGGATGGTGTAGTTGTTCAACTTGCACTCACTCCTCATTAAATGCAGCAATGTTAAAACCAATACCTATGCATGCACCGCGGGTGGCGTGTCAAGTAGTATACCATCCTCGAAGGTCAGTGAATTTCGCGTGTAAAGGAAGATTCACCTTTATGTATGAAGTAAATTCGCCGTGTCACTTGTCCAGCGGACTCTTGGCGTGGTGATGACCGTAGGATGCTCGCATCATCCCCCCTCCTTGGAAAAGATCAGGCCTCGGATTAAAATCCAAATCACCATGGGAAAGAGGCGTGTAGGTAAATTGTAGAAGTGGTGCAAGCATTACGTCATCTTGTAGTTCCAAAGGCACTCTCAATGTCATAATCTTGTAATTCCTTCAAAACTAAAAGATAACAAGCACTTGGAAAAACAAATGTGGTTGTCGCTAAAACAAACCAACAAGCATTGAGGTGATTCACAACAAGTGTTGTCATCAAGCATAGCATATGGTTTGACAAAGAAGTGTGTCATGGCATTTGAGCATATAAATTGAGCACAATCAAGTATATCATGGGAACAAGCTAGCAAATGGGAGGTCAAGATGCAAATATATGTGATAAGAGGACAAGCATCTACCTCAAGCTCACCAAGCATGCATAAAGTGCTCAATGAGCGGTCTGGTAGGCATAAGAGTCATTCACAACACCAAAGATAGTGAAATGTCTAAACACATGTGGAAAGTGCAACCAATCCAAGCATAATGTGCATATGGTGTAGTGAAGATATAAGTAGCACTCAACACAATGGAAAGAGCAATTGTTCAACATGTAGGGCAATCAAGTCAATCATGTGACAAGCAAAGGAACGGCATATGTGAAGAAATGGTATTGGTGCAACCAACCATATGATAGTAGCAAGTAGTCCAAGAATTGGATGCAACACACAAGGTATATATATGTCATGAAGCATGGAAATGTGGCAATCATGGTGAAGCAATATCTAGAACATGCGTGCAAATGGTGCAAGCAACACATGATATGATCCACAATATCCAAGCTCAAGAAGGATGTCTGAAAGTGTGTCCTTGTGCATTCTTCACAATGCGAAGTGGTAGGAAGTATGGTGTAGAAGCGAGTTGTGGAAGAATCCATGAGGCTCGCTCTCAAGAGCTCGATAATCAACTCACGTGAAGTGGAAGTCGTCTGAATCCGTATCACCATGCACAACAAAATAAAATGTGATAAACATCATCCATCATGATGGTTCTCTTCTCTTACACTATTAGAAGCACAAGTGCATGAATAATATGATGCAACAATGGCGATATTCAAGGCACTGGTATATGGTGCAAGAGGTAAGACAAGCATGCTTCACAAGGAATATGTCAAAATCTCCATTCATGTGTGAGAATGCTATAGGGGCAATCATGAGCAAGACTATAAGCATTGTTGCACTCAATACATGGCAAATCTAGCATGAGAGAGAGCAACACATGGAGATATATGACCTGAGCAATATGAATCATGTGTAAAAGCATATAGATGGTTGTCATCAACGCATGATGATATGACACAAAGAGAACAACGCATGTAGAGGCATGAGCATATATGTCATCAACAAAAGAAAGCAAGTGGAACATGGGTGATGCAACATAACAAGCAATCATAGTAATCAAGTCAAATATGCTAGTAGTGCGAAGATCGACATACTAGAATGAATCATTTCAAACATGTCCTTGGTGCAAATAGTAGGCATGAATAATTCACATGTCATAGCACAATCATGAAAGCAAGATATGAGGACAATAGCATGGGGCACTGATAAACATGGCAATAGCAACAAGGATCTCCACCAAGCATGCAAATACACATAAGTAGCATAATGATGAAACATGGGTAGATGCAAGCAAGGGTCCTGAATTACGCATGGCAAGGCATAGAAGCAAGCATAGCATGCAAAGTGAACACGTAAAATAGGCATAATGTGAAGTGGTAAATGGCCCATAGCAGTGTAGCGAAGAAATGAGAGGTTTGCGTAGTCCTTGCCTTGAAGGGGAGCAGTGGTAAGGATAGTCCACGGGATCCCAAATGGTCATTGCTCTCAAGAGCTCGTTTGTCTTCATTGGGATTGCGAGGTTGACAAGTATTCATAGGTACCTACACAAAGAGCATCCAAAGAAATGTGCGGCGTGGTAAATGTACATCATCCATCATGATGTGTATGTGCACCAATGAGTTAGCACAAGATAAGCAATGCTCAAAGAAATTTGGGCATGGTATATGAACATGTCATCCATCATGAAAGAATAGTTGTTATGTATGACCACGATGGGGACACAAATTGAAATGCAAGTATGGCACATCAATAGTATGTTTATTCATGGGTAGCATATGGTGCACACCGCATATTGGGATCATGCAATGGATGGGATTGATCAAAATCTCCTACAATATAGAAACTAGGGGTCCTCATCATGAGCAATATCGGAAACATCACATGGAGAAAATGGACAACATCAAAACAATGCATATCTGAAGCTAGGTGGTCATGGCATGGCATATAGGATAAATGATGCAAAGGAGCATATCAATATCATCAAAGAAAAACAAATGCCAATAACCATGTGCTTGTCATCTATGCCATATGTGCAAATTGGGTTTATTTTAATGGCATATGCATAGTCACTGAAGAGATTGCAAATAAGAAATATGATGGATCTCATGCATAGCATATGACAAGTCAAGCGGATTATCAAACATGATGTGACCTAAGAATTGTCACAAGAAATCCTATGTAACATGGCATCACAACTAATAGACTCCACAATAGAATCATCATACTCATCATAAATGGGCAAATCATCATGAAATCATACTAGCATGAAGCATGGCAATGGGTGGATCAACATCATGCAAGCAATCAATGTCAAGAATGTCCACTAGTGGGACTAGAGCATCACCGTCACCTTTGTTACCTTTGTCATTCCTCTCAAGTGGTGTAGGTGAGGTGGGAAGACCAAATGGTGGTCATCTTCATCTTGATGGAACCATGTGGGGGTTCATCATAATCACAATGGCCATCGTCTTGTCGAAAGAGGAGAGACGAAGTTATCGAGGATCGTAAGTCATCATAAATGGGACCTAGCACCAAGCGAGAGACACAATAGGGTGAGGTCAAGTTGTTAGAAATGCAAATGGCCTCACGGACCTATCAACTATCTCTCTCTCTATGTGGTTCCTCACTCCCTCAAAATAGGTGCCTCAAACTCACGTGGGTGGAGTCACTCATCTCACTCAAGTGGTGGGGGTTGTGGCTCTCCTCACATGGGAATTGGCAACTCATCATATATGGGGCTAGTGGTGATCACTCATTCTCAATATGGTGGCACAAGTCCTCAAGTCATCATCTTGTCCGTGGTAATTAGAAGGAAGATCCATGTTCAACCATCGGCGTCGTGATACGCCATGGATGAAGGCGAAGATGGCACATCATCACTCTCCTCCATGACCGAAGGAAAATCCCTCTCGATCATCTCATCACCGTCGCCGTGATGAAGGCGAAGATGGCACATCATCTCTCTCGCCTCCTAAGATGGAAGCATCATCCTTGCTCGCCACCTTGTAGCCGCCTCAAGCTTGATCCTTGAAAGTCTCCGTAGTCGTGCTACGTCGCCTTGCTGCGTCTTGAAAAATAGTCAAAGTAGACTCGGCATCATCAATGCCACAAAAGAGGATGGCGGTGAAGTCACACTTGGAGCATCGTCTTGGGGCTTGTCGGGCTTGGACATCTTGGTGGTACTAGCCTCATGCTTGTCGTGTGGTTAATTACGTGAAGTTTGCTTGGGTGGAGAAGCCTTGGCCTTCATGAGTTCTTGTTCGCCTTGAGAGCACCAATGTAGTAGTCGTCGATGGACTTGTAGTTCTTGAGGGCGATGGTCTTGGAGATGTCGTTGTGTTCCCATCATGAAGTGGAACTTCGCCGAAATGGGAATTAAATCCACGCAGAAGCTCAAATCGCAAAACATCATCATCCTTGAAGTACTTGTCGATGGACTTGGATCCTTGGGTAGTGTTCTCCAATTGGCGTCGAAGTTGTTCCGTGTAGGTTGGAAGCACAAACTCTCGCGCCAGCTTTCTTAAATCTTGGGCCAACTCATATCGTAGTACTCGAGAGGTGTGTGACCACCATGCCAATGCGTAGTCGTGAAGTTTCTTGTGGCGCGCACTTCACTTGATCTTCGGGAGGAACTTGATGTAGCTTGAGTGATAGGCCATCAAGCGCTCCCTCGGTACTCCTCGGGTTCGTGAGTCATAGAAAGGAATCTTGTGGTGGTTATTAAAGTGCGTAGTAGCTCGTGGAACTTCGCGGACTTGAGCTTGGTAGCTTCTCTTGATGTAGTCTTGAGGTTCTTGTTGGCGAAGATGCCGTATGTCGTGGCGGTATGAAGTCGCTTGGCGAAGATGCCAAGGGAGATGGTAAAGTCATTGGCGGTTGTTGGTGTTGAGCTCTTGACCTTCCGTTCTTGTTGTTGATGGTGTCGTCTTGGATGTGATCTTGGAGGTGGTAGCTCGGAAGGATGTGCTCTTGGCGTCTTCTGGAAGATGAGGAAGATGGCTTGTAGGACTTGATGAGGGCCTTGATCTCCTCCATGCGCTTGTCCATCTTGGCGTCGATTGTTGTTCATGGCAGAACTTCATCGTTGTTGTTGTAGACCGAAAGTGAAATGCCTTGCCTATATCCACAAGACTTCGAGTAGAGTAAGATAAACAAGTTACCTTTCCCAAAGTTGAGATGTATCCCGTGTCCTCAATGTGAGATGAAAGAATAGTGGAATTGGTACGGACTTGTTCCTCCTACAAGTAAGGAAAATGGTAGAGCTGGTGAGGATAGTGGCACAAAAATTTGATGCAAAATGTTGCAAAGTCAATAATGTTGAAAAAGATTCACAAATTTACAAGTGAAACAAATGGATAATAGCAATAGAAAGTACGGAAACACACACACGGATGATAAATGGGTGTGCTGACAAGGAATGAGCACAAAATGTGGAATCCACGGGCTTCGTGTTGCACAACTCAAGAGAGGCCTTCTTACGATTGCTCAATGGCGGATCGACACTTGTGCACAACCTATAAGATGCAAAATGGGTATTCTCTATCCCAAGTATCTATGTATGGTTCGGTGTTTCTCTCAAGCATGATATCATATGATGTAGATTTGACAATCTTATGTGCAATGGGGTATGATGCTATGGCACTTGCTCACGAGCTCTTTGCTCTCTTTTGTAAGCTTTTTCTTTTTTTTTTTTTTTTCTATGGCCACTTTTGTACAATGCAAACCAAGATAGCAATTGTGTATGTCGGGAACAAACTTGAGGCACAATGGATGATATGATACCAATATGATATGGTATGTATGCAATGGAAGTTATGGACTACTAATGTGCACAAATAGCGTTGCGGCAATACTCAAATGGCTAGTCTCGATAGGCAAATGTAAAATGGGCTGAAAGTTAACAATGCAATTGCAAGGAAATATACAATGGTGTAAATCGATGTTACAATCCTTTGCGATGATGAGTGGCGGTGTTCTTGGTGTAGATACCAAGATGATGGAGACTAAATCCTAAGTGGCGAAACAAGCAGGAAGCGGAAAACGCAAACTCAAAATCTCAAATGACAAAAATGGTGGTAGCGGGCGGTGGTGGTGTTGCACTAGGCAATGTGGAAGTGGGATGATGGGCTATACGGTGTAGAGTTGTAGCAGGTCCCAAAGTAGCAAAACACCCAGGAGACACAAGCCACAACTCAAACAAGCTCAAACAACTATTGGGTTAAGTTGGGTGAGTCGGAAGTGTATGGTGGGTAGGTTATGTGAAGTGGTGGTGGTGGTGGTTGATGAAGAAGCAACGTCCTAAGTAGCCTAAACACCTTGGAGACAAATCTAGCTCAAACAATACTAATCTATAAAACCAAATGGGTTGGGTTTGGAGGTCGGTGGTGGTTATCTGGATGTTGTGGTGGAAGCGCAAAGATCACGAAATTCACCAAATGTGATGGTGTCAAATGATGTGTAACCTATCTAGGAGGAAGGAGAATGTCAATAGCTTCTCAACGGCTAAAACGCGAAATCGGACTCCGGATGAATTAGTTATGGACAAAACGGTGAAACTCGGAATGCTGAAACAGTCACGTGCGGTAGTACCGCTCAGGATTTTTAGTACCGCGCGTGGGACGGTAGTACCGCGCTGATGTTAGTAGTACCGCACCGGACTTTTTGTACCGCGCGGGTTACGGTAGTACCGCACGGAGGTGCAGTAGTACCGCTCCGGTCAAGAATTTTCGTAGATTGGATCGGGACGCGATTTTGGGGCGAAATGGATGATTTCGGTCAAAATTGGAGAGATTTCGTGGATGGAGGTGGGAAACTTGGGGAGATGCTAGTCCACTCGAAAACAAGCAAATCCATGGATCAAATCAACAAACATCATCAAACCAACAAATCACAAAAATTTGGGGCTATTTTTGGTGGGGATTTTCGGTTTAGGACGAAATCAACAAATCAAGCTAGAAACACGGGGTGAAACAAAGCAGCGGATCGACGTGGCTCATGATACCATAATGATGTGGGTGGGCGCAATTCGTCGTCTTTTCGTTTGGAGGATCTACGAACCACGATGAACGCGGGGAAAACGGAGAGAAATCATGAGGAAGCAACAAAAGAAACAGTCAATCGGCATCATGAGCAAATCAAACACTTTCAAGATCACTAGGTACATGAACAACAAGGGAAGATCTGAGTGAAGTTCATCTCAGCGGAGAGTCTTGATCCACATAGAGAGTGAGATAGTTGATGGTTCGTGGGCCATTTGCATTTCTAACAACTTGACCTCTACCTATTGTGTCTTCTCATTTGGTGCTAGGTCCCATTTATGATGGCCGATCCTCGGCGACTCTAGTCCTCTCTTTGGACAAGGCGATGGCCATGGTGGAATATGATGCACCCCACATGGTTCAATCAAGATGAAGATGACCACCATTTGGTCTTTCCAACCTCACCTACACCACTTGAGTGGAATGACAAAGGTAACAAAGGTGGCGGTGATGCTATAGTCCCACTAGTGGACTTTCTCGAGATTGATTGCTTGCATGATGTTGATCCACCTAGTACCTTGTTTCATTCTAGTATGATTTCCCCATGTGATGATTTGCCCATTTATGATGAGTCACGATGATTCTCATGTGGAGTCTATTAGTTGTGATGCCATGTTACATAGGATTTCTTGTGACAATTCTTTAGGTCACGTCATGTTTGATAATCCGCTTGACTTGTCATATGCTATGCATGAGATCAACCATATGTCTTATTTGCAATCTCTTCATAGTGACTATGCATATGCCATTAAAATAAACCCAATTTGCACATATGGCATAGATGACAAGCCCATGGTTATTGGCATTTGCTTTTCTTGTGATGATATTGATATGCTCCCTTTGCATCATTTATCTCATATGCCATGCCATGACCACCTAGCTTCAGATATGCATTGTTTTGGATGTTGTCCATTTTCTCCATATGATATTTCTGATATTGCTCATGAGGAGACCCCATAGTTTCCTCATACATTTTAGGAGATTTTGATCCATCCATCCATTGCATGATCCCAACACTTGTGTGCACCATATGCTCTCCATGAATAAACATGCTTTTGATGTGCCATATACTTGTTTGCTCAATTTGTGTCCCCATCATGTCATACATAACAACTATTCTTTCATGATGGATGACATGTTCATATACCATGCCTCAAATTTCTTTGAGCATTGCTTACCTTGTGCTAACTCACACGTGCACATACATCATGATGGATGATGTGTACATTTACCACACACACATTTCTTTCGTTCGTGTCTCTTTTGTGTAGGTACCCATGAATACTTGTCAACCTCGCAATCCCGAGTTGACAAAGCGAGCTCTTGAGAGCAATGACGATTTGGGATCCGTGGACTATCCTTACCACCGTTCCCTTGGCGCAAGGACTACATGCAACTCCTCTACTTGGCTCTCCACGGCTATGGGCCATTTACCACTTCTCACATTATGCTCATTTTACCGTGTTCACTTTGCATGCTATGCTTGCTTCTATGACTTTACCATGCAATTGTGACCCTTGCTTGCATCTACCCATGTTTCATCATTATGCTACTTCTATGTGTATTTGCATGCTTGGTAGAGATCCTTGTTGCTATTGCCATGCTTATCATGTGCCCCATGCTATTGTCCTCATATCTTGCTTTCATGCTTGTGCTATGACATGTGAATTGTTCAGGCCCACTATTTGCACCAATGACATGATTGCCATGACTTCCTCTAGTATGTTGCATCTTACTTACTACTAGCTTCCTTGACTTGATTGCTTTGATTGCTTGCTATGTTGCATCACCCATGTTCCACTACTTGCTTTCTTGGGTTGATGACATATATGCTCATGCCTATCACATGATACATCTTGATCATTGTCTCTTGTGTCATACTTGCTCATCTCATGCGGTTGATGACAACCATCTATATACTTTACACATGATTCATATTGCTCCGTGTCATATAGCTCCATGTGTTGCCTCTCTCATGCTAGATTTGCCATGTATTGGTGCAACAATGCTTATAGTCTTGCTCATGAGATTGCCCCATAGCATTCTCACACATGTTTGGAGATTTTGACATATTCCTTGTGAAGCATGCTTGTATTATCTCTTTGCACCATATACCTAGTGCCATGAACATAGCCATTGTTGCATCATATTACTCATGCACTTGTGCTTCTAATGGTTATGTGCAGAGAAGAGACCATCATGATCGATGATGTGTTTGTCTACCATGTGCATCGTTCTTTGTTTTGTTGTGTGCATGTGTAGGATACTTGGACTTCGTGTGACTTCCACTTCATGTGAGTTGACCATTCGAGCTCTTGAGGCGAGCCTCATATATTCTACCACTGCTTCTACACGTATTTGCTTCCACTTGGCATTGTGAAGAATGCACAAGGACACACTTTCAAGGTGACATCTTTCTTGAGCATGGATATTGCTTTGACTTGCCATTATCACATTCCCATGCATCATGATATATATGCCTTGTGTGTTGCATCAATTCTTGGACTACTTGCTACTATCATATGGTTGGTTGCACCAATACCATTTCTTCACATATGCCATGTTCCTTTGCTTGTCAATTGATTCAGTTGATTGCCTCACACATGATGAACAATTGCTCTTTCTATTGTGTTGAGTGCCACACTATATTCACTACACCCTATGCACATTATGCTTGGATTGTCTTGCACTTGACACATATGTTTAGACATCTCATCTTATTTGGTGTTGTGAATGATTCATATGCCTACCATCGACCATTTGTCGCGCTTTATGCATGCTTGCTATGACCTTGAGGTGGATGCTTATTCTATTGTCACATATATTTGCATCTCTACCTCACATTTACATGATTGTCCCCATGATATCTTTGCTTGTGCTCAAATTATGTCCTTACATGCCATGTCACAATCCTTTGTCAAACCGTATGCTATGCTTGATGACAACACTTGTTTGGTGAATCACCTCTTGAATGCTTGGTTTTGCACTAATGCTAACCACATTTGTTTTCAAGTGTTTGTTGTCCTTGCTCATTTGAAGGAATCCCAAGGCGGTGCGACATTGGAGTGCCCATTCTGACTTGAAGATGCGAGTACTTGGTGAATGTCCAATTCTTCACGGTGAAGCCATCTCTTCCCATGGTGATTTGGTTTTCGATCGGGGGATCTTTTCCAA